>CXYZ01007473.1:125168-141423 GCA_900006705.1 Sonneratia caseolaris
TTATATTTATATTTTATGTTGAATTTGGAATAACATTATAATTATATTAATAATTTTGATTATAAATTATAATATTATATCAATTTATTAGAATATTATATTATTAATATTATTTATTAAACATACGGTTCAACCCATTGAACCCTTGGTCCGACCCATGAACCCATGAATCCATACCTTGACCGGTTCCTGGCCCGGTCCGGTTTTAAAAACCATGGTGTATACACATGTACAAGGACAAGGGGATGGGTTAAAGGCGCGGCACCTTGTACACAGCTTCCCATAAAAATTTCCCGCACTGAGTACCCTATTGGAATTCACTCGCATTACTTAAATGGTATGCTCGAAGGCTTCAATGTTGCACAGGATTTGAATACAGGAGGAACAGCAATGACAAAAATGATGATGATGAGCACTAAACATTCCCAAATATAAGATGAAACATTCTGCTGATCGATCTGCAAAAATTCAAATCTAAAAGTCACTTCAAATCTTTGGAGGGAGAAAACCGCACCACCATCAACTGTCATGCAAAGACTTCATTAAATAGAGCCTGCTGAAGCTTTGTCCTGAAACCCTGCCAGTTCAAATGGATGTAAGGTGTTTCCAGGTAAAACATTTTATAATCAATAAATAAGAAAAGCCAGAAAAAGTCCCAAGTATCTTCCTACTCCTCCTCAAAAGCATTTCCATAGGGCAGGTAAAAATGTGTGTTTCCTTCGCATGATTTCTTTTTTGTGGACGACAAAGATGTTCAAGGTGACCAAATAGTGAACATGGAGTGATAACAGTCAAGTCAGCAAACTACTAATTATAGCTCAAGTTTTCAAGCATACCCATTGATCTGGTTGCAATAGTTGGCGATTTGATTGGTCACTAGAAAGCTCTCCAAGCGAGAGGGTTCAGGGATGGGCTTAAAAATTGGGTTTGATGGATCCTCCTCAGGTAAAGGCTCCTCTCCGGCAGCTGTACGTGCCATGTTCTCAGTCCTGTAGAGGGTATCAACATGCACTTAATATTCTAATAGCCTCAGCAGGTGTAATAACCATACAATCAAGTAAGGAATAATATAAGACAGATGCAGAGAATATACAAAGTTGGCCAGCCACCAAAATGCCATCTCATGGAACACAGGTAACATGAAAAAGCAGGCTAATGATTAAGAGATGTGCATAATCAGAAGAAAACAATGACTTGGGAATAGAGAAGCGTGAAGACTGCCATCTAGGTTCAGATTCTCTTATTTAGCTTTGCTTTATAAACATGAAGAAACATTTTCCCATTTATAAAGTTGAAAATTTTGGCTAGTAAAAACATATTATTCGTCAGCACAGCAACCACACAGAATTATTATATAATCCCGTTTCAGTCAATTCTCAAAGTGAAATGAGGAGACCCACTTTCAACAACACAAAGAAGAGACCATATTACTCCCAAAATAAATATGTTCATAACATGGCAATACATTAATCATGCCATGCCCATTTATAAAAAAAAAAATCAACTACATCAAGTTCAACATAGAGTACAAAAAGAATGTAAGTAGCTGAAAGATCCAAAGAGACATATCAATGCTCAGCAATCTAGTTTATTTGTCACACTAATTCTCAATTTCCTTCATATAATCAGAATTAAACCACCTTATCGATTGCGTATCAGCTGAATGTCCCTATTCTCATTACTGAAAGGTCACATGTATTCCATAGACTCGCATTCTTTATAGGATGTCTCATCATTGATCACAAAAAAGAGGTCTCATGAAATGTAGTGCTAATATACATGAGTATACATATTTTCACATCATTCACGTGTAAGATGATGTAAGACTCTAGCGGTAAGATTAGATAATATTGAGACCAATTCTAAGATGTGGTCAAGCTACCTTCTTTTCTGAAGCCATGCTTGCTGTTGTCCCTGCTGTCTTGATAAATTCCTATAGTAATATTGGAACTGAAAAAAGAAAGCATGTGTCAACAACTGACATGATGCGACCAGAGGGATTGTGTCTTAAACATCAGAAAGAACTCTAACCTTCTGTTGTTCAACAGACAAATCATCCATGCATTCGATCAAGAATTCCATATTCCTCTCCACAAATGGGCCACTTGATAATTGAAGGCGATCATAGTCACACTAGAGCAACAAGAAAGATCAGAGCATATATAAACTTGCCAGATATTTAACTTCCCACAAGAATAGTGATCTATATTACCTGGGTAACAGGTGAATCAGCTTCCAGCTCAGTCATAAAGGCACTAATAAGGGCAGAATTTGAAACTTTGATCTGTTCAGCAACAAAGAGGTAAAAAACGAATAATTATAATGTAATTTATGAATAATAAGCATCAAAATTTAAGTCTGAAGAAATTTCACAAAAGACCTGCTGGGTAACTTTGACTGTTGGTTGGCAGCTTTTTTAATTTTTATTTTATTTCTAATGGCACTCTTCTTATTGAAGCTTAGCATGTCTTTGAACTGAAATTATCCAAAGAACTGACAGATCTAAAATAAATTATTTACATGTCATCATCAATCAGAATCTCAACTATAAAGCAAAAACATGAAAATCCTACTTAGAATGTGAATTTGCAGAAAATACTAATACAGAACAATTAATAACACAGGAGATGGTAGCCATAGTCACTGTAGTAATGTGTAAACTGGAATGTAATTACTGAAAAGAAAGAGGCTTACGGGTATCTCCTCAAAAATATCAACCCATGACAAGTTTTTCTCCCTTAACCTGATGAAAGGATATGCAATTAAACTTCAATAACAAAAAACACCTATATTATAGATCAACAAGTGCCTGCAGATGTCCATACTTTTCTCCAGTGAAATTGTTACTTCGGTAGAGATCCATAAAAGAATCAGAGAGCTTTAAGGCCTTGAGTGCTAAGACACCTTGGTTGGACCTTGAAGGATCATATATTATGCACACACATCGCCTTATATTCTCCTGTAATCAAAAACTAGATTTATTCCCCAATTAAATCAAGGCACCGAAACTACCCCTAAGAAACCAAACAATCCCATAATTCAGAGTCCAAGCTTTGCAAAAATTCAAAATTGAATGGTATCAACAAGTAAACCAATATAGATACAATAAAGATAATGTTCCAAACGGCAGTACAGACACGTAGCTCACCGTTAAAAGACAGAGCCATAGATATTAGAAGTTGCACAGTCAATAACATGAAATACCCCACATATGTATCAAGAAAATGTTTAAGTGGCAATACCCAGGGGGAAAAAAACCTCATTACAAAACTTTCATCATTAAACAAATTAAAAGGATGAGTTTTTATCCGACGTAAGATTAAGAATTGGGATCAAGCATTCAGCATGAACTGCATGACAGGAATATTCAAAGAGCCTTAGTTAACATAGATGATCAACTAAATAAAACAATGCTTTCAATGTTTAATTAAGAATAGTAGTCAGATATCTGGTATGTCCAAACTACATGATAGAAATATTACTTGAATGAGAGAAGGAACACAAACAAAATCTAAACTACTTGCAATCCAATACCTGGTAATTCATGAAAGTTTCAATCAGTTCCACTGTCTGGTAGGAACCTAACAATGTAGACTGATACCTAAATAGGCCAAAAAAAAAACACTATTACACTGTAGAAATAACAAAATCCTCATAATTTAAAATACCACTGTAGCTGCATGTAAGACAACTGAAAGATCTAAAAGCTTTAATTAATCATGAATGCCTTTTACTAATATGAACTTCATTAAATAAGCACAACATTAGAAATATTTGTCAGGATTCACAGTGGAAATCTATCACCAAACATGCCACAACTCTGTTATGTCTCCTAGGAATCACTGTGTAGTTATTGCCAGAGCTATATCACAAACAATGACATGAAAGTGAGATATATGTGACATGAGCCAGATCAAGAGAAGAAACCTATTGGCATGGAGCAGAGTTTCAAAATTTTGCATCATTCGTACTCTCTCTCTATATAATATTAGAGTTATAAATTTGTCAGTGTGGTTCGAGAGAAATTCCTTTTCAAAGATCAATGCCACAAGCTAGGATCTAATTCTGCCAGTAAACTTGAAATTATTCATGAGAAGGGCATTTCCATAAGTTATAACAGTTATAGATTAAACCATCGACACAAAAAGATTGGATAGGACTCACCATCCAACAGTATTATTATCAACATTAACCTCTCGAAGACACCTCATCATTTCAAGCTGGTAATTGGCACCCTCTGCTTCAATTTCCTCATCCTCTTCCCTAATCTTACAGATTGCACAACAAAGATAGAGGCAGTCTCAGAGAAACGTCAGAAAGCTTTCATCTTGAGAGCAAGATTCATAAGTTTATACTTCAAAGCCAGAACATACTGGAAAAGGGAAGCAATTCGTGACTTCAAGAACACTGCCGACATCCAAACCGAGCAGTTGCCCTGTGACAAGAGCAGGAGAGAACTCCTTGCAATGTTTGATTATCTTCAAAACGACCTGTTTGGTAATATTCATAAGATGGCACGAAAACAGAGCCATGAGCATCTCAATGCAAAAATATCAATTGTGAACTGCACACCCAATTAGCGAGAAAAAGGAAAAACTTGGTTTGCATCAAACTCCTTAAGCTATCAGACCGAAACAGAGAAAAGGCCAAACCAACAATTGGCCTTTCGTATTACTCCATAAGACTTGACTTTCGTACTAAGCAGTGAAGATCATTAACGACCGCTAACAACGAAAGGAGCTGGTACAATCACTCCATCGAGAAACGAAACTTACTAGGCCCTCAATCTGGACAACTCTCAGAGGCGGCGCAGCCTCCTCGGCGGACGCAACTTGGAGAAAGGATCTTGCCGCCGCTATCATTAGACCGAACAACTAGTTTATCGTACCAGAAAGCCGAGAGAGAAGAAGGCAACAGTATGGGAAAATGTGATTCCGCGCTTACGATTAGCCATGGATGACGCAGTGAGCGGAAACGGAATACAACAGGACGGAACAGCCGCCGGCGACGAGGAGCTCACTGGAACCTCTTCGTAATCTGAACGGCTGAAACCCTAATTGCGGTTGCCCGAGTAAGAAAAACCTTGTCATTTCTCTCTCTTCAATTCTTCATTTTTTGATGATTCCGAATTTAGTCCTTACACTTGTGGAACTTTCTTATGTCTGCCATCCAATTTTTTATTTACTTTATCAGGTCCTCAAACTTTACTGTGGTGCTTGATCGGACGGTCCAGACCCTTCGATACGCAATTTGTACAAGGAGCCGTATTGTCGTGCTGCCTCAATCATCTCTCCATATTCATTGCCTAATCCTTTTGTCATAGTACACGTGGCAGATCCCGGCTGCCCAAAAGGATTTAGTTTACGACCATGGAGATTCAACTTCAATCCTCCACGGGGAAGTAAGCTTCAAGTTCAACACAATTTCTCTCAGCTTATACGATCCCAAATTTTTTTTTTCTCTGAGCATTTTTTTCCGGTGATTGAATAGAATAGAAGGAAGAAGGCGACTCCGCAAGATGGGTTGTTGAATATATTCGGGAACATTAGCTGAAGACAGTTCACAGGGAGAGCTGAGAGGATGAAGGAGGTGGTGCTTCACAAGTCGTATATTTCAAGAGGGAAGCTCCCTTTTTTAGCTATCGTCAGTTCATTGCCTTCTTGTGCCACTGCTGCCCTACCCACGAGGCCATCCTCGCCCATTTGTGAGTTCTTCCTTCATCTTTCCTTTTTCATGTTTCCATATTGTCCGTCCTATTATCTCTTTGCTGCTTTTTGTGCTTTTAGGAAGGTGCTTAACATGGAATCATGGTCATAAACTAGATCTGGAGTGAAACTGTAATGGGGCAATTGCTTATGATTGATTGGTAAATAAAGATTCTGTGAGAGCGGGACTCCCTGAACGTTGATTGATATGTTTTGTTTGTGTCTTTTGTGACAATAACCTTAAGGAGAGAGGTTGAGCTCTGAAATGGATTAGTTGGAATACCCAAAACCAAGGGAAGAAGAAGAGCTAATTTTTCTGTCCCCAGGACCCAATAGGTCGAGCATCTCCATAGAAGGCCACGTGAGCAGTCACATTGTGTTAATGTCTGTATCTGGGTCTGGATCTCTATGGCGGTACTTTCAACTGATTTCATGTATAATATCATGTTAAATTATATGACTTTCAATCAGCTTAATTTAATCAATGCAGTGTGATGCCCACTGAGATTCTGCTTCAATGGGATCACCACTGAATAATATTGTGCTTCTCTGCATGTAGCAGAAAAAAAAAACATTTTTTCTCAATGTTCTGTGATGGAGCTGGATGTAGTGGAAATGCTGGTGTTTTACATCCTCAATCACTTGGGAGTGGATGCTTCTGGAGTTTTTTGTTGGGTTGATTCTTTATTGCTTAATTTACTGCAGTAAGATGGAGATTAGTGCCTGCAAGCAGCACATTCCGAGCCCAAGCCTCCAATATCAGTGTTGGATCTGGTGGATATCATGAAAATGACAATCAGAGCACTCCTTTCAGAAGTCCATCAAGCAGCCCTTCCTCGGATTTGTGAGTCACTTATGTCTTATTTTGCTCCAATAGATTTGTTGTTGACACAAAACGTAATATGAAGCTGTCATGTGGTCTTGGTCCCCACCAAAAAAATGTTGTCATGTAATCTCCAAAATTAGCTTCTCTAGTAAACACAAGTATGGCTTTTGGATTTTTTATACACCAGCTTCATTATTCTGAGTACCATTTTCTTTAACAAAAAGTCAAACTTTGCTGGGTGATACTTGACAGAGTTAGTCTTCATCTGCTTTCCCTCGCTTTCCTATAAAATGAGCTCTGACACAATTCTAATATTGCAGAGAAAAGGACCCCAACAAGATATCTTACCCTTTCTCTGTAGCTTTGGTGCTTTTTGGATGTGCTGTAGTATTCTCTTTGATTGTTTTCATTAAAGGTGGACGATCATCTCTCCTAGCTGCTATTGCAAAGTCCGGCTTCACAGCTGCTTTCACATTGATATTTGTTTCTGAAATTGGGGATAAGGTAATTATAAATAGACATGATTGTGTATATTTCTTATGACTGCAAAATCACTTGATGCATCTGTATGTTGAATGGTTCTAGACTTCTCTATTTCTGAATTGATTTACAGCAGAATATTCATATCAGAAGATTACATTTTATTTCATCACGTATTCCTCTTGTCAGATCTAATTTCTGGTTGAACAATTGTTGAACCATGATTTTCCATATTTTTGTGATTTTTAGAGTATTTCAGTAAACAACAAAACTCCATTTCTTCTCTGCTTTAGCCATATATTTCCCTTCCCCAACATATCGAGTATAATAGCATATGAATGGGCATTCAGAATAAACTGGGTAGAGCATTGCTGCCATTATTATTTTACGTGTAGTTCTCTTGGTACTATAAGCTTTTACAGTAATATGGCTTTATTGATGGTTCATCCCTTAATAAAAGATAACACTTTCATTGCTCGTGTAAACCCAGTAAATTTTATTCTGAATTATAATCCTCTTACTGCTTTTCATGACTGGGAGAAAATACAAGAATATTGGTCCTAAATGAGTGGAATTGATACGAATAGGACATTCTTGTTTCAACTGATAAACTCTCTTACAACTAAAAATTTCCTCTGAAATTTTTAATGTAATTAAACAGATTACAATAATAGATTCTTCAAATTTCTCAATGTGGAAGGTTCTGCATCCTATTATCTGGTATCTGGAATACATTGCCAAATTCAAGTCAGATTTATGTTGTCACTGATGAAGTTAAGCAGCTTGTATGTTCAAGCTATCAATATAACTTCAGCCTGCCACAAGTTATTTACTGTTACTTCTGCCTACTTCAATAAACATTGAGAATGGAGGAACTGCTCTTATTTTTTTCATGATGAAGTTGTATATTTACTTTTGCTTGGAAAGTATTTTGCATGTAATGAAGGGCTGATTGTAGCTCTTTCCTCATTAAATTCTTCAGACGTTCTTCATTGCCGCACTCTTAGCCATGCAATATGAGAAAGGACTGGTACTCCCTCCCCCCCTCCCTCTCCCTCCCTCCCTCTGTATGTGTGTGTGTGTGTACAGTCTGTATTTTAAGGGTTTTGTAGTAAATTGATTTTTTTCCTATGCATATAGCTGAAGAGTTTGCCCTTGTTATATTTCCCTAGTATTTGTGGTTTCTTTTATAGCGATGCAAGTTGGGAGATGATGGTTGTTGCATTCATATGTTGGAAAATGTGTTCTTCATCCCTATTATGAAACTGAGAAAGCTAATACTAGAATCAATGGTATGTTATGTTGAGTGATATTTTATAGCATCTCTATGATGTAAGACTTGGGGGCAGAATAGTCAATTAGACAATACTAAATAAATTCATGCCATGTGCTGATAAAACTGAAGATTTTCATATTGGAGGATTAGTTCACTTCCAGAGGTCACTGGTATAGACTATTTGCACTTCTAGAACTCATTACTCTGTAATAGACAGTCTCTGCTGGATATCGTTTTCTGTAGAGACGGATAGAAGTCTTTCCAAAATAAAAATGGAAAATGCATCCTTTATCCTTTTGTCTTGTATCCAAGATTGTATGACACAGATTTGTATATATATATATATATATATTATATAATGCATGAATCCATATATATTAAACATACATCTATAGCAAAAGAGAATTAATTGTCCTGACATGAGATAAATATTCTTATCAGGTGCTTCTTGGGTCCATGGGTGCTCTTTCACTTATGACTATTCTGTCTGTTGTGATAGGAAGAATATTTCAGTCAGTTCCTTCCCAATTTCAGACAAGTAAGTTGCAGTATCATTATCATTTTTTTAATAAGAACATTTTACCTTCCTTCTCTGCTGAATGGAGCCATTTTTCCTCCTTTCATTTGTCTATTATTAGTTTTTGTTGGTGAAAGTTCTTTTTCTCATGGACAGTCATCAGAACTGGGTAGGAGATGTTTTTTTTTTCATTTCTCCATGGATGCATATGGGTCTATCAATAGATTCCATGTGATGAACCTCTTAAAATTTATTAATATGATATTTATCATGCAAGTATCTACCATATACTGATAATTACCTTCGTTGAGTCCGTCCTGGGCAAAAATTGGCCCATCCAATCCATGCAATGTGGGTTTACTACATGAATTGTTCCGTGTCCAAGAGCCAAACTATCTGAATTGATCTAAACGTTCAGTCCACCAGATGGGTTACAGTGCTTAATGAGTTTAACAGCAAACTACACTATCGAGTTTTGATCTACCATGTCTACTTTTTTTAAAAATTTTATCTTAAAATGCCTATGTGATGGTTTAGGTGGCTCTGGTCATATCAGAAACTTTGGGGCCAACAAAAATTAATATGTTTTGGCTCATTTAATAATGAGATTGTTGTTTTCCCATTTTTACAGCTTTGCCTGTTGGAGAATATGCCGCTGTCACCTTGTTGACCTTCTTTGGCCTTAAATCCATAAAAGATGCGTGGCATCTTCCGGCAGAAGTTAAGAGTGGGGAGAAGAGCGGCTCTGAGCTCGATGAATATGTTGAAGCAGAAGAGCTTTTGAAAGAGAAGGTAAGCATGCTTTGTTTCAGAGCCTATCTTCACTCTTCTCACACTCATTTTTCTAAAACTGACAAAGTTGACCCAATTTTTTCTTCGTTTTTCAAATGGCCCCACTTCATTCTTTCTACTCCTCTCTCTGCTGCAATGGTCTCTCTTCTGCCCAATCCATTTTTAAGCAAAACGAAATCCAGCAGAGACCAAAACAGTATGGAAGTATGATATTCAAGGATCTGCATGTCTCATGTTATGCTTATACTATAACTGGAAGACCTCATCTGTTAAATCTCGTCACGTATGTTTTCACTAGGTTTCAAAGCGGCTCTCACATCCCTTGGAAATTGTCTGGAAGTCTTTCAGCCTTGTATTCTTTGCAGTAAGAATCTCTTAACTTTTTGTAGTGTTTGTTTTCTAACATTTGTAAGTTTTTCTTCTCATTCTAAGGAGAATTTAATGATAATTTGCTGCCGGTAGTACCTGTCTTACAGCATATTAGCCCAAAGCACTCTCCCAGTTGTGTTCATTATTTTATGAAAAATGAAAAATAAATAAAGTAGAAAAGGTTTTCCATTTCAGTATATGCCATTTTGTTCATTATTAATGTTTCCTTTGATGAAAACATGATAACATTTTGTTATATTGGCATTCAGAAGGAGAGAGGAAGCAAAAAATGGGGGAAAAAAAGAGAGTAAACTGTAATTATCTCTATTACTAAATATTCTCTTATCCTTCTACTTGTTTCTAATTGCGCTTAGGAGTGGGGAGACCGTTCTATGCTTGCAACAATTGCCCTTGGTGCTGCACAGGTATGCCTGTGCTTTCAGAAAGGTTAATCTGTCTTTCAGAAAGGAGAAAGAAAGATTGAATGGTATGATCATTTGTGGCTCTCAGTCTCCCTGGGGCGTGGCAAGTGGTGCCATTGGTGGGCACTTGCTAGCAACGTCCATTGCAATTCTTGGAGGGGCATTTTTGGCCAATTACATTTCAGAAAAGCTGGTAAGAGCTACTCTATCTAGTCACTTTGCATCCAGCTAAATCTTGCCTGTTTTGCAATCAAATTCCAGCATTCTATTTTGGACTGATGACCCCCAAATATTGCGGAAACAGGAAAACCACTGCTCTTGCAACCTTTTTCATTTATTTGTTTTGAAAAAATTTAAAATGATAGCCGCTGTTTTCCTTTATGGGGTTTTAACTGGATGTACTTTTGGTACTTATCTTGATTATGAAATCTCATTCTGGACCCGTTTTTTATCTACCGGATTACTCTCTTGATTTCAATTGGAGCTGGATCTTGAGATCTCAAAACCAGGCTTGAAAATGAAGCAAAATCCAGAGCATTTTCAATTGTAAACCACCGAGTAGAGCTTAAAACTATAGGTTCACGGTCCTCGTTTCTGCAAGGTATATGATCATGCATGGAAAGAGCTGTGCCCTCATTTCTTTATAGAATACCGTCCAAAAGGAAAAGATGGGGACAATAAAAGGAGGGGAGAAAATGGGGATTCACGACATTTTGCAATTCATTCTGCATTTTTTTTCCCCATTTTGTGTTCTCGTGTTAAACTTTTTAGATGCTGCAGGTTGGCTACTTGGGGGGAGTGCTATTCCTTGTATTTGCTGTAGCAACATTTTTCGGGGTCTTCTGAGAAATGAGGACATGTAGTCGAAGAAGACACCAACGCCTCCCTCGAGGCCATTCATGCTGGGGGTAGAGATAACTGCAGTCGAGAGCTCGGACAGGACAGGTCAGTTGCTGGGAAGAGTGGAGAAGATACGATCAGGAGCATCATCTCTATATTCCTGAAGCTTGAAGGGAGCCGGTTGGTTCTTCGGTTGTGAGCCTCTTGTCAATTACGGGTTCTTCTTTTGCTTATTCCAACTCCATATGCATGAGCAGAATAACAAGTCGGCTGTTCTCACTCAACATCATTGAATTGGAACAAATGCCACCCATTCGAGATTTTCCAATATCAACTACTTAGTGAAAGTCCCACTTTCGTACCATTACAATCCATCGAGTGCCTACAACGCGCCTGTATTGGTCTCTCCTATCCTCGCCCGAGAACTGCAGGACAAGATCATGCTGCATTCCTTTAAATCCGACTCATCCCATGCTCTCTCGAGTAATTTATCGAGTAGAAGAACATGAAATCCTTCTTTTATTATCTTTAACGTCGAAGGGTGAAACTGTTCTTTTAGCCACTAACCACGATGATTGATTGATTCGGTACCGCACACCCGGCTGCTGATTAGAATTTGATTCCGATCGGATGTTTTTTTTTTAATGGTGTGGGACCCACTGCAATGAGTAGTTTTCTTAGCCTTTCCGAATATTCAATTTCTTTCTCTTTTTTAAAAAAAGATTTCTTTTCTGGGCTTTTTATTTTAAAAAATTCTAATCATTCCGGCAAAGCATATTCTCATTATTACTCATGTGAAGTGATGATTAAAGCAGTTCTTGAGAAAATTCTAACCCTACTTTTGATCATCACCAAGAAGGCAATTTTAGCTGCATCTAAGCCACGGAGAGTAAATAAAACTCGTGCCTTCATTGGAGACGGTTAATTTTCAGTTCATCATCAACATCGCAGCCATGTTCTGGGTTGGATTCAGACCTGTTCTTTCCTGTCAGATTTCGCTTTCAGTCCCCTTGAACTCGAACCCGAAATTTGGAGACATGGTGGAAGAAGCCGAGAAATTGATCGATGGCACACTGTATAATATCGATGAGAAAGATTCGAGATCACACACTGTTCTTTTTGCCCTTTGAGGACATGATGTCAATTTGACACTAAGGACACTCTTCTTCTTTTTTTTTTTTAAAGGTGATTTATAATTGAAGCAAAGCAGACATGAGAAACAAATTATGATTCAAGCAAAAAAGATAAGGTAAACCATATTCCCTTCAGCACATATCATCATATCGTTCCATTCAAAATGCGCCATTGCGTGGAAAGTTCAGGGTCGGTGGGATCAAAATGCAGCATGAGCATGCAACTATTTCGGTAATTAATATGTGAAAAAGAAGAAGAAGAAATCAAAAGAGGCTCAATTTTTCCTCTCTTCATGGTGGGTTTTCAGTGCTGATAATGTAGACTCGCCCCCCATGGCATCTGCAGATGATGGGGTCTCCCCGTCTGGAAGGGGTCAGCTCCTGCATACTTGACTTGACACCTCCAATGCGAATACTTCAGCTAATATAGAATAAATCCTCCATGAATTACCAGCAAAATGCACCAGAAGGAGAAACAACCATCATCGGAGGCTGTTATGTTATAATCATGACGATGACATGCTGCAAATCGTGATTGCTTGCTTGGTAGCATCTTTAAAAATGCGCAGTAAAAAAGTGGTCAGTGATCGGCTGACTTTACGGGGCCAGTTCTCTAAAGCAAGTGAAGAAAAGCAATAATATTCCCCCTGCCCCCCCTACTTCTCGACTGCTTCAATCACTTTTCCTTCTCCTCTTCAAGCTTCAAACAGTCATCATCTCCACACATCATTCCTCCTGCTTCACAGTTCACAGACCCCTTCCCTCTATATATATACTGAAGACATCGAACTCTTCTGCACCTCATCTGCCTCGCAAGCCACTCCCCCTCCACTATATTCCTTTTGCTCTTTTCGGAACGGCCTAGTCCTTGCAGGATGTCGATGGCGACGGAAGCACTTTCCTCGGTGCCAAAAGAACCGAGCATTGCTGCGCGAAGTTTGGCTGAGTTGGGGGAAATGGAGTTCAAGATTGCCAACGACAGGAGAGCTGTTCAAGAAAAGGAAGGAGATGACAAGGAGAGCAGCGGGCTGAGATCTGACCGGTGTAAAGGACTCGAAGCAGATGCAACCAAGTCCCTGAAGGAGCAGACTGGGAAGGAAAAGGTACTGGAAACTCCTCTTTTTCTCCCAACCTCCCTCCCTTTAATTTTTTTCACGTTAACAGATAACCAATTTATCTTCCCATTTTTCCACGTTCGAGCTGGGTTTTAGGATCTGATTAGTTTGTGATATTTTTCTGTGTAGGGTGATGAAGTTCAAAGAGGATGGAAACAGCTTCTTCTTGGGAGTTCCAATAGCCCTGTCATCAATGGAGGTGAAACTTCTTCCATACATGGCTAGCTTTTGAACTGTCTTATCCCACAATATACGTCATTAGATTCATCCAAATAAGAGTCTCCTTCCCCGACATTTCTTGAACTTTCACCCCCACCATGCCCAACTATATTAGAATATAAAGACCTAGTCCCCAGTATTCAACTCTCTCAATTACGATTTTTTTTTCATTCACAGCAGTGGAAATCTAATGCTTTATTTAAGAAAACTATTAGTTGAATCAATCAAACCAAACCATAACTGTCATATTTTCATAGGCACCGGCCTCCTTATACATTGATATATAACTCGAACCATCTCTCCTGATCGAGTCATTTTTCCACATGGATTATAGGGGCTTTCCCCCCCATGAAATCACAGGATATATTCAGTTTATCCATTAAATCTGATCTCAGCTTAATCTGATTCAGTGAGTTTCTTTTTTTTCCCCCTTTCTTTCTAGTAAAATTCTATGCAGAATGAAGACTAAAATGTTTCTCCATCCTTCATTTGAAAAAAATAATAATAATCAGGCAAGAAAGAGTCAGCCGTGCAGATACTGAGCCTAGCAATACAGTGCTCGGGCAGATCCGACCTCGTACTCCCGATTCCCATTCTTTCCTCAACTCCTTCGTCCAAACGCACCCTCTTCGTGCTCAAGGAAGGATGCCGCTGCCAGACCAAGTTCTCCTTCCTCGTCCTCAACGGAGTCGTCTCTGGTCTCCGCTACACCTATGCCGTCTGGAAGACCGGCGTCCGAGGTTAGAAACTAAGTCTATTGCCTTCTGCTCGTCACTGAAAAATCCGAGCAAATACTTGTCGGTTGCCAAACTGTAATTCCTGACCTACATGCATGCATGCATGCATGCATGAGACATGGTGGTCGATCACAGTTCCATAATCCGGGCTGAACCGGTCCAACTCATGAGAACAGTACTGCAGGTGCTTGTGCATTCTCTAAAAGGTTCCAAATATTTGCTATGCAGTCGGCAATACCAAGATAATGGTGGGAACTTTCAGCCCTCGGAAGGAGCCTTACTGGTATGAGTTGGAGGAAGAGACCATCCCGACCGGATTATTCGCAAGAGGCTCCTACTTCGTCCGAACCAGGGTACGTATGTGCACTTTCCCACTGTCTAACCCGATCTCCCCGAGTTCATATCCGGTTCTGACTCTCATATATCTGTTCTGTTTTTTCTCCTTTCCATTCAGTTCGTAGATGACGAAGGGAAGTGTCACCTGGAGTTCAGCTACTACTTCGAGATCCGGAAGAACTGGCAGTGAACGAACGACGTCTACGCGCAAGTAATCTCGACTCTGTCCGTGTGTCCTAAATGTATTCGATTATCGAGAATGTGAAGTAGTTTCGAAATCTAAGTAGCGGCTCCCCCCAAGCATATACGTGGCGACGATGATCATCTGTCCCTTCAGAAATGAGAGGAGAAACCATGTATCCTGGAAGGAAAGCTTGGGAAGGCCATCTGGGGTGGGGTGTGAGTGTAACTTCAGTTTAGTCAAAGCTCTCATTCCTCTTCCAGTTTTATACATTCTCGATAAAGAAGTGATTGAAAGCCTTCATGAGGCCTTCATGATTTGGTTCCTTCTCATGCCCTCAACGCACTACTCTCATATTACTGTCTGGCGAGTGTCGGCTTTATTAGCCTGCAGAAAACATGCTCAAGCCAGATCCCGTTGCCACATATGTTGTCCATTGACCAGAAAGAGCGGAGATCGAATAATTGTGCTGATTCTGAGAACTGGGCTACTCGAATTTGAACTCGGAGCAGCAAATCCACGCTGTATTTGATATTTAATTATAAGTCAAAAATAAGATTTTTTTTTTTGCTTCGCGATTTAAGTATTAACAATCAATTCTCTTCCCGTTAATTCCCTTTCCCTCCCATCCTCTCCACTCGTCTTGCCTTTGGTACCGATCGAGGAATGATAAGAAATGGAATGGAATGAGTTTTGTCGAATCAAAAAAATGAAAAATGCACATCGAGAATTAGTAATTTACCTCTCGAGAGTACAATCAAGTTAAAAGATTAAGTTGGAAAGTTAAAATACCAATTTCAGTCCCTTTTGTTCGATTCAAATTTACTAAACCTTGCTGTTAACTTTGATCCATTCACCCAGGTACGTAGATCCCTTCACAATTAGATAGCTGTCTGTCATGGTTACTCAGGCCCGCAGTTGCTTCATCTACAGAGGGAGGACGAGACGGTCGCCAGCTGCTCTTGGCCTTCCTGTTCTGCCTGCAACGCATTCTGAATTCGGGTTGATTCTTCCCTCATCCTCCTTTCTTCTTCTTCTTCTTCTTCTTCTTCTTCTTCTTCTTCTTCTTTTAAATATCCATTGCTTGCCATTAGTTATCCCTTTTGTTTGGAGCCGGCAGATCGTGCCGGGCCAGCACGGCTCAGTATATTATCATTTAGGCCTACACGGCCCTAATAAAGTATTGGCTCAATAATGCTAGGCCCGAGTACAGCCTAAATGTTTATCAAGTCTCCTCGCCCAGCTCACTAAAAGTTTTGGTTGCCAAATTTAAAAAAAAAGTAATTAGTACAATTTTTTTTCTCTCT
>CXYZ01007473.1:146928-191027 GCA_900006705.1 Sonneratia caseolaris
TAATATTATTTTTTAAACATGCGATTCAACCCATTGAACCCCGATCCGACCCATGAACCCATGCCTACACCGGTTCCCGGCCCGGTCCGGTTTTAAAAACTATGGGTAGTATACTTAAAAATATCCAAAAGGGAAAGTTGAAGACCGATAATTTACTAAAAAGGGAAAAAAAAAAATACACCGACCAATTGGCAATAATACCCCTCATCGCATATCGTCTCTCTGTTCGTATTTATTTATTTATTTATTACAATAAAGCAGACAAAGTCTAGAAGACGACAAGAGCAGTGAGAAAGGGAGTTTGACCGGCCATAGTCGAAGTTGTGTGGTCTCTCCATTAACATTCTTTCGTGTGGCAGCGGCAGCAGCAGCAGCAGCAGCAGGACGAGGAATTAATGCCCGGGGGATACCTTCAATATGCCCAAGTTACCCCTGAAGGTTGGGAAGCTTCGACATGACGATTGTGAACTGTGAACGGGCGGGGAGTGCTTTAGGCCAGAGGCAAATGAGGAATTGTCTCCTCCTGAGCCTGAACATGAACCTGGACCGCCCATCCATCAACTGTACTTTGTCTTGGATAGTGGAATTGGATACCACTGAACAAGTGGAGGCGAAAGCAGTGGGGAGAGGTGCGTGTTCGGGCGGCGTTTCTGTAGAAAAGAGCCTGAGGTGGTGAGGGACCAATGGCTCCCAGGAAACGGATACTTCGAGAGGCCGAGGATGATGGCGAGGCGCCACCGCCGCCGCCGCCGCCGGCGACCCGGTTGACTCGGAGCTCTGCTCGCCGTGCCCCCCTGCAGGTTGGCTCGGTGCCCAAGCCGCCCCAGAAGAAGAAAGCCCTCAAGAGAGAGAAAGAGAAGACGGTGGAATCTGAGAACGACGCCAAAGCTGAAGAGACCGTTGGAAGGGCTGGGACGAAGAGTGAAGGGGAGGAGGAAGTGAAAGAAGCTCAGCCGCTTACCTCTGAAGAGAAGAGGAAGGAGAGGACCGTTATCATTGAGCACTGGTGACTCTCTCTCTCTCTCTCTCTCTCTCGCTGTGTGGGGGTCTGCTCTTCTCTGTTTGGCGATGAAGCTTCTTTTGTTCTGCTCTGCTTGTTTTACCATGGGGCTTATTTTGATCGCTAAATGTCAGCTGGTGTTTACTCTGCCCCTTTGCTGTGGCTGATTTCTATGTCCTCTTACATAAAGTTCAAATATTTTTAGCAGTTTGAGCCTCATAGCAAAGTAGTAGCGCTTAGGATGTTCCCCTTCACCACCATGATGTGTTGATCTTTCCGATGCCGATTTTATTACACGTGTGTGTGTGTGCACTTTGCATTATTTGAGACTGATGGGTGAGACTCTCTAGTTGTCGATGGCAAGAATCTGTGGTATGTTCTAGCTACATCAGATGTTGCTTTTCTGTATTTGATTTTTACGTGAAGTTTTGCCCTTCTGGGGTTTCAGCAACCTTAAAGTTTTTGGTTGGGTTGACATGTTTAAGTTTGTATTGGTCAAATGTGTTTAAGGCATTTTATTTGTCTCAGTGCTTTATTTACTTATGTATTATGAATTTGCGAGTTTATTATTAAGTGGATTTTTTTATTTAACAGCTTAAATTATTTTGAGTTTATATTCATCCTTTCTTGTGGTGTTATTTGTGTCATTGATATGTTATTTAAATAACTAAGACTAACATAAGTTGGTTGAAAATGATTCGATTCTTTGGTTCAAGTCTTGTGAATGGAGAGAATTGANTAAGACTAACATAAGTTGGTTGAAAATGATTCAACCCTTTGGTTCAGGTCTTGTTAATGGAGAGAATTTATGTGGGTAGAGTTTCATCCCTTTTGAATTAATTGAAGATGTTTTAGACTGAAAAAAAGTAATCATAGTAAGTTTCAAATAGGTTCAATGATGTGTTGTTACTTCACAGATGTCAAAATTTTATTAGACGGTCTTGCCATGTGGTAATATCGTTGCATTAGATTCTTTCCTGGATATGATAATTTTAACTAAAAGGTAGAATTCTCCCTTGTTTGGTTGCCCAAACTTAACGGAGGTGAGAGGGAATAGGGGTAATTATCTTGTTCAATCCACTCTAAACCCCTTTTCTTACCACTGGTTGAATGGGGTGAAAGAATTTGTAAGCAGCCATACAGTTGAAAAAGAAAGTAAAAATCGGTTCTCATTCCGTGTGTATTGAGTAAAATAATTACAGCCTGCAGTGCTCACCTAGTAGACGTTCCTAATGTTAAAGGATTAAGGCATTAGTTTGTTCTGCTATCATTTGTCTCTCTATGTTGTTATTGATATTTGCACTGTTTGCTCTTTGCCCATTCTTTGAATTGTCAACCAGAGTTGCCCCCTTCTGATATGTCTCTGTTTTCTACTTCAGCAAGCAGTGCAATTCATTCAAGACAAGGGCTCTTCAGGTGAAGAATGGCCTAGAGATTGGTGTCTCTGGTATCACCGTGCTGGTCAACCCAGATAAGGTCTGTCTCTACGTATATAACTGATAAATGAGACTTCATCTGTGCAATTAATGTGGTCGATCAACATCCTTTTAGAATGTAGTGACATTTGATTTTCATACCATGTGGAGAAGTGAAAATGCTACAGCAGTGTTAAGTGTTTGTTTTGTCATGTCCTTCCATTCAGTTATATATTTTTGCATTCTTTTCCCTAAGAAACTTGATCTGGGATGTGGGAATTTGAATGATCATTTGATAACATCTGGGAGATTATGTTAGATATCTAAGTTCTTCACATTTTTCTGCAAGTAGGCCGGCCTGGAATAATATAGAGTAGATTAGCTGTGAGGCAAATATGGGGGCAACTTGAATCCAAGATTTAACACTGGGTGAAAATTTTAATAGTGAACTCCCATTGGTGTCTTTCATCAAATGGGGCTAAGAGAAAAGAGAGAGGGAACTTGATTGACTGTTTCCAATGCCACTGCATGTGATTTTGTTTGTTGCTCGTACACCTTCTGATGCATACTGGCTCCTGATATCTACCTGTAACTGCAATATCTGTTTTGTGTCATCATTTCTCTGGCAACTAATGCAAATCTGGTGATGCAGCCGAGAAGGGGTTGTTTTGAGGTGCGTGAGGAAGGTGGTGAGAAGTTTGTCAGCCTACTGGTTAGTGTTATTGCTATTACAGTTGCAATTGTCATGCGGGCTTTCTATGGGAAACCAAAGCATTCATAATTTATGTTCACAAGTAGTTAAATTGATGGCTCAGAGATCCAAAGTTTCCAATTTTGCTGTTTGCTTGGATTTAGTAAGCTGTTTTTTTTTTTTTTTATAATCTTTTCCCCCCTATTTTTTCTGGGTTAGACTGCAGTCTCAAGTAAGAGTAGCTGGAATACATGCGCTTTTGCTGTGGTTTGAGTTCGTTTCTGTATTGCACATCTCAGTGTTGAATTGGGAACCGATGGCAAAGCTGTGGTCCTGTACAAATTGAAATATGAAAACCTGTCGTAGCGAAGAAGCATTTGTAAACAGTTGCTCGTTTACAGAATTTAACCTAGTAAACATTATTTGTCCTGATCATCTTATCTTTGAATCTCCTTTATTCATGGGGTATAGACACAGGATTCATGATGATGATGAATCTCTGCAGGGGATGAAGCGGCCTTTCTCACCAATGAAAGCACTCAATATGGAGAAGGTTGTATTGGAGATCGTGGACAAGCTCAACGGTGTCCAGTGATGATCGAGTATAATTAAAGGCAACACTCTTTGGCAGAGTCGCATTTTGGGGCTTTATCTGGTCGTTTGATGTAGTGATCTGCTCCTTTCCGCGCTGAACTGTGAAAAATCGCATCCTCTGACCACTTGATTTATTTTTATGATGCGGCGGAATGCTCGTTCACTTCTAGCCAAAATGTTTTGGCTCAAAATTCGTCTGTGATTGTGGTTGAGAGACATGAAATTATCATGTCCTATTCTACGGCCGGCCGGCGCAGCAGCGTGAAAGTATCTGTGGTTATCTTGTCTCCAGGTGAGCTGCTAAATGGTTCAAGCGTGAAAGTGTTATTTGAAAAGATTTCGAGTTCCATCGTGGAGGCTACGGCGATGCAGCAACCCCATTGATCAGTTACCCTTATTCGAAAGTGGGGCATGGAATGCATTGTTTGGTGGATAAGCCAAACTGGGTAATTAGGGAAGAAGACTGACCAAATGGTTCCACAAGCATATCGCTGGTTACCGATCACTCCATCAAGAAGGTCGTAACTGGCAATCACCACCTCCTGGGAGGTGACAAGCTCATTGAAAAGAATCGACGACTGAGTTTCAGAAACCTCGGAAACTCATCTTTGGATCAACCATCTTACCAGCGCCCCTTCCCCTTCCTGAACCCCTACCCCTCCCATGTGCTCCTCGCCTCGAGAACATCCTCCCATGCTTCACCAAGACAAGCGAGTGGAGTAACTCATCGCACAGGATGCAGCCCGAGTGGAGAGTGGCTCCATCTGCCAGAGGAGTGGTCTTCTTGTTGAAGTCGACTTCTATTATTTTGGAATCACAGTCTGGACACTGGTCGCGGGTTGTTGAAATCCGGTGAGCACCCTGAGGGAGGAGGACTAGGCAGTTGCACATGTTACAGAAGAGCTTCCAGTTTGGGGCACTGATGGGATCCAACACAAGGGTCCCGCTGCACTCGGGGCAGGCACACACTCCTTGTGTTATAAGCGAGTGCCGGCAAGTTGGATGAGGGCACAGGAAACAGGGCATTCCTGATCCTTTCTGGGACTTACCGTGGGCTTTTGTGGAGTCAAAGAGCCTATCCACGCCTTCAAATGGGGGGCTGTTGTAGCAGTATGGGCAGAGAGGAAAGGACTTGCCTTCTGGGCCAGGCATGGACAAGATAAGAAGTTCGAAGTCGTCGAGAGGACATGTCAGTTCCTTGTAAAGCTGTCACAGAATTGCAGAGAGATGAGATGGTATGTAAAAGCAGTTGAATCTCAATAATTCATTTTTTTTTTTTAAATCCAAGGCAAAAGGATGTCCTAGACGCTAGAAGCAACATGTACAACAGATAATGATGATGTTCAAACTAGTAATGCAGATTGAGGAAAGTTTAGGACTGCATAACGTGGGGAAAAGAATGTAATAGTTTCGTTTGGAGATCACCTTGATGTTTCCTTTCTGGGGAAGATCATAGACCTCTTCACAAGTGTTACAATACAAACGTGGCGGCTTGGTAGAGATGTAT
This sequence comes from Sonneratia caseolaris, assembly GCA_900006705.1. Taxonomy (NCBI): domain Eukaryota; kingdom Viridiplantae; phylum Streptophyta; class Magnoliopsida; order Myrtales; family Lythraceae; genus Sonneratia; species Sonneratia caseolaris. Next base: position 152,136 of record CXYZ01007473.1, read on the forward strand.
TTCATGTATCTTAGGCACTTGCCACATTTACTAAAGGGACGTCCTGAGTTGGCAAGGGAGGAAAATTGTGCTTCAAACAACGTATCCATGTTCCCTATCTGAGAAAATTTGAGATCAGAGAAATTAAGAGCAGAGCTGTTGCAATGGTGACAAAATTGAACTTTAATGTGAAGTTTAACTGAAGCCCACCACATGGCTAAATTATGAGCCCTATTGTCCATCATGACAAAATCACAAGATTTCGATTAAACATGAACTTTCCCCTTTTGTAATAAATACTCCTGTCATCGTGGAAAAGGCCTTGCACATCAAGATCAAGCATGAAGCTAACAGTAAAAAGTATGAAAATCCAATCCATGCAAAAGTGGTTCCCAAAGTACCATTTAAAGCATATCTTGGAAAACAATCTTTCCATGCCCTTATGCCAGAAAACTTACCTCTAGTTATATTGACTGACTTGAGTATCGTAGTGCCAGGGCAAAATGGGGAAATTTATTACCTGCTGGACAAAATAAACGAATTTCTGTTTGAACTGCCGCACGACATGCTGCACAACTTGAGAATGCTCTGCTTGACCTTTAGCAACAAAAGTAATCTGTTGCTCAATGAAGCTGCGAATGTCTGGCAAACACAGGTCTGGATCAATACATTGATAACCTCTTATTAAGCTAATGCCTAAGGCAGTTGGAACCAGTTTCCTTCCTGGCTGTACCTGCAAATAAATTGGAGGAAAAACCAAAAATTAATATGGTCATCAGTCTTATCGTACATTTTCCATTTCCCACCTGACCAATGAATTAAATGTTAGTTGGTCACTTTAAAAGTGTTTTTTCTTTAAATTAAAGCAAGACTTTATAAAGGAACTCAGAAAAGCCAGGGATCTATATTTATTCTCTCAAAGGAGAAAATATTTTAAAAAAATTCAGTAAACCTTTCCAATGCTTTCCTTTTTCCGCTGGCAAAAGAGAAATTTGCAGTCAAAAGACGACAGACAAAAAAAGAACGAAGAATTTCCAACCTGAACATAGTTGCGCTCGCAAATATTGTTGACATGAACTGGGATTGAGGCATCTGTGCCTATTCCATTCTTCTCCATCAAGGAAATCAGCTCACTTTCACTAAGGTAATCTGGAGCACTGGTAGAACCCTGCATAAGAAAATTTGATGACTTGGGATGTAACATGATAAAGCTGTAATTCTTAATTTTGTCCTTTGCTTGTTTCATTCAAACATTAATGATAGATGTCAAAGTTTTATCACGTTATTTGCTGACATATTTGACAAGTCCCACTGCAATATCTAGTGCATTGATTACTATTATATTCCGTTGAATGTTTTCAAAATAATGTAAGATAGTGGTTGGCAAAGAATCAAATATTCAATGACAAGACAGGCATGTAGAGACAATAAGCATGGAAATGTGTATATATGACAGTAGATTGATTTGTCTTATGCTTAAAAACAAACCTCATAGAGCTCAATTTTCGAAACTTCCAGCTTTTCCCCTTTCATGAATTGTGGTAGATTTTTCTCACTTATAGCTAGCCAAGGCATAATGCATGTGAATCCTCTGACCACAATGTGCTGTCCAGTACAATTGAATGATTCTCCACCAATTGTAAATTCAACCTTTGTCCTGTAATCAGAAAATGAAAAAACAAACAAGTTCTCATTGTAAGATTTTTCCTTTTTTTTTATAGGTATATTGTAAACTTTTTTCTATATATGTTAACAATCTTCAACTCATGTAGACATATGAATGGTAGAATAAAGATGACATTCATATTCATTTATGTGTCCTACAAAAGGCAGAGTGACAAGTCAAGTCATGGATTTTTCAATCAAGAAAAGGATTCAAGATCAAATAGCATCTTTGACATTTGTTAATAGTGCCTGCTAGAGATGAAAAGTTCAGTGACTCAAAAGAACAACAAAAGCACGATTTTATATTTTGATTGTGTGAGTCATATCACATTTCATCTCAATCTTAATCCTGCATCAGTAAGGTCTCAATATTCATTTCATTGAAAATAGTGGTCCATCAGAATAAATGGATCACTCGCATAACTTTCCAGCTGAAGTAAAACATCTTATGATATCAACTTAAAGGTAAAGAATAAAAGAAAAGTCTTTTCCATTTACTAACCAACTTTAGAATCTTGCCATAGCAAAGAGTTGGACAATGAATGATAAAACACCAAGGTAATCATCATTAAATTATGATGCAACATGCTCAATTTCCTTATGTAACAGACGCATAGCTCATGCACATGAAGCAGATAGGAAGGCATCTATATTACACAACATATAGCTAAGTGAATTCAGCCCACTCATTCTGCTGCATCATCTGTTTTATTAGTTTTGTGGCCTCTCCACTCCTCTATTACTGTAATTATCAAAAATTAAGGGCAAAAGCCAATTTTTTTACACAAGTTTTGGTAGTTTATTTCAATTTCTTCTTTATCCCTTTTTTTTCTGCTCAATATTTGTGCTCAAAGTTAGAAAAGTTCATTCCCTCCAGTCCAACCATTTAGTTTTTTTATTGGTCAAAACTGCTGGTGTGGCATTCTTAAATTAAAAATAAGTATTTTGTCCAGGACTACAAGTTACATGATAAAAGAATTAGAAAAAAAAAATTTCTTACTTTGGGGCAAAAACAAAGAATTGAATGAAATGGCAATGAAGTATTGCAGAATATACACCATTTTAACCATTATTCTTAGATGGATCATACATATAAGTATTATCTGTAAATCAATACACAAGAATGACACATAATAAAAAAAAATTTCAAAATAATATCTTTCATAACTATCAACAAAGATCTTAAATTTGGAACTGGCTCTTTCTCCATTTTCCAGCATATATGTGTACAAAAATTTTACTTTTAATCATTGCACTACATGCAGCGAACAGGTTTCTAGCTTGTTAGCTACTATAATCTCACACAGAGTTAAAAATATAAGACTACTGCACGGAACAGTATGAACAAAAATCAAGACTCACTTCTTGACCAAAAAGATCTTGCTATTTGGAAGGAAAAAGTGAGAAAGCAAATGCTTTGTGCACAGCCGCAATATGACAGAAATAGTCCAAATTTAGCTACATTAAGAAAGGAAAGGCCAAACATATAAAGTGGATGTGGAGAGAAGATCAGAGCTTGCCTAATGTACTTGCAATCAGGAGATACACTGCCCAAAAAGTGCTGGCAAACATATTGATAAAGTCTCCAAGCATCGATTCCCAGCATATCCTCCGCTGCAGACTTGACAGGAGTAATAGGAGGATGATCTCCCACATCAACCCCACCTTGTGGCTTACGAAAACCCTCAGAAAGCAGTTTTTCCGCGTAACTGCCAGTTGTTGGATTGTTCACAAGTGCAGCAAGAGCACCTCTAAAGTCGAATGAAGAAGGATAGGCTGTACTCTCTGTACGTGGATAACTAATGGGGCATGCAATAGATGGAAAGATGAAAAGCCTTAGATATGACAACTCATAAGGAAAAAATGAACAAATCTAGGATACAATTGAGGGACTAATAATAATCTCAAGCAAGTTAGATACGAGGTACAGTCTAAAGTCCTTAGTGGTGCAAAAGGAGAAGAAAAGAAATGCAATAAATGGGAAAAGTGCTTGAAAGTCCTCAACACTACTCCCTGGGAGTATATATAAAAAAATAATTAGCAATAAAACCAAAAACTATGCAGCAGCAACATAGGTTGAACTGATCAGGGAAGCATCCAATCAAAACATAGCTTTCTAAACAACATTCTAATCCTTGGACAGTACTACAGGGCCAATGCCATAGAATGGAATAAAAGTTACACAAAAGCTAATGGTGAGGATAAAGGAAAATGGAAAAATCGTGATAAAGCAAGTAGAGGAAAAACCTGATGAAGCCTTGTGTGTACAAGCGTTCAGCCAGTTGCATGGCCATTTGAGGTCCAAAGCCTAAAGCACTTGATGCAACCTAAAAGGGACTAACTATAAGCTTTTCATTTATTTGCAGGTACTTGAAATGTTTTAGCCAGTGGTTGTTAAAACACAAGGTCATTTTTCAAAGCAAAATTACATGATTGAGTTAAGAAGAATGATTTGTTGAGATACGTTATGTAACTTCATTTCATTCAGGTGGCTCTTCATGTCACTCTAAAATGGGAAGGCACATTTTATAATTTGCTTCACGGAAAGGATTAAAAAGAGCACATGCACCCCATTTAACTTGGGGTGCTAAGTATTAAGTCAGTTTTCTTGCCAAGTAGCTGAAGGAAACATACATATGTTTTTTTTTTTTTTTGAGTAGTCGATAAAGAAACTCCATTAATATCGCATCAAGAAAATGCATAGAATCATATACAAAAAATTTTAGCTAAACAAACATAAGCCTACCCATAGCATCACTCGTGATTAACTAACATACATATGTAATTGCAACCAAAACATTAATAAGTCAAATATATCCCTTTACCTTTAAAAGATTCACTGTATTAAGACCAAGAGGACGACCTTTAGTCTCCTGCCTTTCGGATATTTCAGTTACTTCTAAAATTCCATCCTCTAAAATAAGCTTTTGAAACATCACAGCCACCTGCCACAGGCAGAAGCTTGAGGTAACTAAGAAGTTTTCCTTAAAACAGGAAATTTAAGTAGGTATATTTCTCAATGATAAAACTGGAGGAAACAAGTACCACCTGATCATGGTTGTTAAAGAATAAAACAAATTAATGCAACAAAAAGTTATGACAGAGCAACTCACATCGAAGTCAAACAGCTTTTGACGTTCCCATTCAAGCTTAACCTCATGACCATTTTGAAAAATGTAAGGGTGCAAGGTCCAAAACTTTTCTGGCTTAAAAGTAGAAATTTGTAAATAGCGTTGTACACAAAATCCGAGCGTTGGAGTTTGGCATGGCCCATAGCTGAAACAAGCAACTTAAAAGGATGAGTTGAATGTCAATATAAGAAATAGTTCACCATGGAACTCCAAAAAGTAGAGAGGGAGGACAAGACACTGACGAGATAACTCTAGCATCAAGATCCCCATATTTTCCCTGGAAATAATTGGTCTGAAAGCGAGTAAATGCAACTCCCACTTTCAAATCTATCTCTTGACGAGCATCCACAGCCAATGCCTCATTTCTATTGGGCTTAACTAGGTTGTCCATAGCCTTTAAGATGTCTTTCTCTGAAACAGATGAAAATCGTGCACGATGAACGCTTCCTTTTCTGCTATTTGTACTGAAGCCAGTGCATTCAATAACTGGGAAAAAAAAAAGAGAAAATCAGCTTAACTGCATGAATTGTGCGCTATAACATGAAAACCAAAGATAGAAACATTCATTGGAAGTGCTCATTGAGAGAGCATACTTTGGCTTTTCTTTAGCTGTAGAAACTCAACTAATAGTACATGCATCATTATCAGGGCAAAAAGACAGTGAATGCATCTTACAGATTATCTAGCAGTCATTCTCGATTTAATCATTCATATCCAATAAGCCCTTCCATTCTAAATAATCTTTGATAACAAAAGTTTCTAGAAATGCAAAAAATTCACTATGGCTTTTGACCAATAAGCTTAAGCAGAGGATGGAACTACCGGTCAATGGAGAATGGATGCATTTGCATGGCATTCATAGAACAATTATTTTTTCTTGGACCAGCACGGCATTCATAAAACATGGACAACATAGTTTCTCTTGTATTTCCCTGGTCAGCTTTTGTATCACTATGCAGGTTAGCACCCTTTCGTATTGTATTGTAACATGATGTCGCTTTCCCAACAGCTGTTAGTGATCCTCAACCATACAAGTTTAAGCAGTAATGTGCATATAAGTGGATGCATGTTTATAAATAAGACAAAAATCTACCTTCAAAACAAATATTCTCCCCTTCACGATCACAATCTAGCCATAATACCAAATGAGCACATCCCCGTGCTTCTTGACTTAAGTGCCTTTGAATAGGAACCTGGATATAAGATTAGAAAAAGATATTGCATTTGAAAAAGATTGGGAGATCAAAAGGGAAAACTGATGACAATGAATCACAATATTAAATAGACTCTTCCGTTCATACTGAAGCTTGTACAATAAAATGATCATTTTACAATGTCTTAATACCAAATCCTTTACCATATACATTCGTTGCAATATGCAGCCTTCTCCACTTTGCATCATAAGTACCACTTTTATTGGATCTAAAGGCTTAAATGTGAAACGGCTCTGTGCTGAATAGCTCCATTCTTGAAATAAAGGAATGGAAATAGTTCTTCTAATAGCCCCCCCCCCAAAAAAAAGAAAAAGAAAATAAATGAGAAATACAACTTCTTGTGGTAACTATTCTATGATCAAACACATATATGGACTAGATTTTTCAAGATTTCCAAGCAAGTGCAATGGTTTGTCCATTAGCCGATACTGATCTGGAAGGTCATCATAACCAAAAACGTATTATAACTGCAGTTCCGCTAATTATAGAGTAAAATGATGCCAGAAAAATATCTCTAGTAGTTGTACATGCCAAAAAATTAGTGCTTCCTCTTCCTTTATGCATTTTTACCAAAATGGTCATGCTCTGTGGCCCACATCATGTCACAATGAAAGAAAACTACATGCAAACATTTGGAGGAAAAAAGCAAAACCCTGAAACTAAATAAAATCCTGATGTTTCTGAGTTATGGAAGAATGAAAGGTTTTTAATTTGAAAAGTGTTTACTCCTTGAGTCTGGACTTGATTGTTAATCCTATCACAAACATCAGAACTATATGAGCTCTTGGCATTCAGCTTGCTAGCTACAATAGCCTCTCAACCACCCAATTGGTCCACTCATCCAACAAGTCTCTAATGGCAGTATTTCTGGTTTGAGAGCTCACAATCACATCCTTCCTCATACCAAAATGAAAAAGCATCTTCTCACTTCTTTGGTTTTGATTGCAGGATGACTACGTTTCAGGGCATTACATATAAATAAGAAACAAATTTGACAGAGGATCAGGAAATAGCATGAGAATTATTATCATGATACATTTGGATTTGCTGCGGTTTTAATAACTTGAGCTTGAAAGAGATCCAAAGGATCTGTTGCAGTCCAATCTTGAAATGCTGCCGGAAAATCTACACTAGATAAGAAAGAAAAAAAAGAAATTAAATTTGATGGTCAATGTACCAAACACCACAAACACAACAATCTATAGCAATATCATTAACCAATAATTAGATTCATACACCACTTCTAGTAAAAGATTACATGTGTCAAATACATCTATGAGGTTTTTGGTTGAGGCCATCAACATTCAGAAAATTTATTTTTGATAAAAACGTTGAGAAAATTTAATAGAAGAAATCCTAACATTCAAAGTGTCAATGGCTCATGCAGAGTTTGCTTCTTTCTTTTTTTTTGGTGTGGAGAGGATGAATATATGACTGGATAACATACTGATTATATCCCTTGGTAATTTTAAATGCAAAAATCTTTAGACCACTTGCAGGGTCAATGAACTCCATAATTTCACAACAATAAATTTAACTCACTGATAGCATTTTTTTGGGGGATAATTACACTGATAGCATTTTCATCTGAATGCTGAAATAGAACATTCAACAATGGAAAAATAATTGTAACAGCAGCCAATCCTGCCCATGCTGGAGAACATTAATTATTTTTCCAAACATGCTGGTTGAAAACATAAGGTAAACACAAAGAAAAACCAGTAAAATGGCAACAATTTTAACAAACTGCACAATAAATAATAGAACGATGACATAATCACCCAGATCCCAAAACAAGAACCTCTCATGTTGTCAGGGATATGCTACCTAATATGAGAATAGAACATACCTGAAAACATGTCCAATGACTGAGGTTACTTTGTATTGTGCAAAAAATCCGAGAAACGATGCATTAAATTCATGGACATCTGTAGCACCTTTTCTAGTTGACATCTGTAGAATTAACATAGTTTACACAAGAGGTTGTTACATTATTCATTTAAATTTAATACTCAAAATCATGCACTTTTATGGAATCTAAGATAAATTATGTAAATGGAAATAAAAAAAAACAAGGGTAAATTCTGCAAGGGCGTAAAACAAAATACAAGATTACCAGTATACTAAGAAGTTGGCCGTGTGAAGGGGGGAAAAATGGTGACAGATACAGTAATGCTCAATGTCAAATTACTCAGACGCTTATGATCCAAAATTTTCTTACGGATTAAAAAATACAGATACTTTCCTCGTAAACTGCCATTTCTAGGAAGTTACACGTCGGCAATCTGAAAGAAGTTATATGTCTTCTGATAAATGAGTAAGTCCTTAAATATTTTTTCTTAAAAGGAACCAAATAATAATAATAATAACAATAATAATAAAGTCAGAAGTTTATTCTCAAAATCTCAAATTTCCTGAAAAACTTAATCAGTCAATAAGAAACAACAAATGCCGTCTGCTGTTCATTTTGATTTGCATGTATTAGCCAACCGATTCAACCGATAAGAAAAATCGAACTACATTGCTCCATCGACAAAATACCCAGCCGGACAAATTTGCAACCAGGAAGCAATACTGCGAATCCAAACAAGGGCTAAAAAGAAGAACGTCAGCGTTAGGAGCGGAAACTACTTGGCCTCGCGAGAGCACGGATGCAACGGAGACGGCGATGCTCGGCTTCTCAGCCACCTGGAGAGGAAGCGCAGCCACGCGAATAAGAAAGTCCCCAGAGGAAACACTCTGAGAGTTAAATATGACGAGATGGTTCGCCCACTCACCATGAGAACCTTCGGAGGAGCCATCGTTGGAAGAGAAGGTGAGAAAAAGACGGTCCCCTCTCTTAACAGTTGCAGTCGAGGTAGACAGAAGGTTTGGACTTTGGAGGCTCACTCAGAAGCCGCCCATTCGTTGAACTTCAGACACGGCGATCGTCTATAGAGCGGCGGAGGACTTCAATCAAACTGTAAGCCAAGTGGAAGCAAACTGAACAAAATATTCTGTGTATGTATTTAGATGATTAGAAAAAACATACATATATATTTATTTAAATGATTATATTTGTGTATGATTTTCTCTTATATGATTTTTTAATACCTTAATATATACACATTAAAATGAATTTTACATATTAAGCAAGACATTTACCCACAAATGGCAAGAAATTTGGTAATAATTGTAAGAAAAATAAAAGAGGGGTTTAATTAACTCGTCTAAAGGTGCCTGGAAGGTTCCATGTGCCCGTATTGAACCAATCCGGTGGTGGGATTGCTAAATGTTGCTTATATATATATACACACGCGCACACGTATATATTGGTACATTAACCTCCTTAAGCGAGCGTCCGCCAGGCCAGGGAGGAGAGAAGCCCATTGCATTGCAGGACAGAGAGAGACGGAGCTGTTTGCAATAAAAGAAAACTATTGAGGCCAATTTCATATATTTTTTTAATTTGGGATCGGGGAGAGAAGAATGGAAGTTACACTTCGCCGACCAAAAGCAAACAAAAAGTTTGAACCCATCCCAGGATGCTGCTGCTTTGCTTATACGCGAAGTCAACTTTCAGGGGACTGGCACTAAAAATGTAACAGGCTAGGATTGATTAAGTGAAATTTAAAATTCCAAGAGATAACATGAAAAATTTTCTAGATGATTAAATGAGATTAATCAAACGAGCCATCAGTTAAGTGCCGAGATTAATTTCTTCACCTAAATTTGTGTTATCACTAAGGAGAAGACCACTTGAATCTGCAAGGTTTGGCAGGTTACAGGCTAAAAAATCTGACAGGTACTATTTCAACACTATTAATGATGGTAGAATCTATTCCATACGAATGACAACACTTCCGTGTTGAAACCTGAAGCTACGTTAGTTATCAAGCAACCAGTGAAAACTCCGACCATAAGCATGAATCCAAAACTCAGCTGGTGCCACCGCCAGTAATGCCAGCTAAATTAGCTATCACATCTTCGAGGCGAGAAAGATGGGTGAGAAACTTATCTTGAGAATCAGGTGGAGCTTTCTGCCAATGGGAGAGGCCTTCACCGACGACCTTAAAACCACTCTGAAGCAGCTCGACTCCCTTGCTGATCCCATCAGGCATCTTTCTCCTCTTGCTAGATAGCTGTTCAGGTTCCATGTCCATGACCTCACAGACCATTTCCTTGGTGACAAGGGTCTGAATATTCTTCTGGACGGCTTCTTTTAGCAATGCAGCTTCCTCTTGAAGCAGCAGAAGCTGCTCAGAGCTAGGAGTGATCTCAGGTAGAGCCATCTCTTTCTCAAGAAATGCCTTGAATTCACGCATAAACCTTTCCTTGCTTCCCTTGCTTCCACCCAGTAGATCATATGAAAGAGCTGCATTATCAGGCACAAATCTCCATAGATGATTGCTTGAGGTCCGTGCAGCAAAATATCCAAATGATGATATTGCCAGATGTGCAAGAGCCCAGTGGCGTTCCTTCAATAGCATATGATACAGACCCTGCAGATGTGGGCTCTTTGTGCATTCTTCTGTCTCAGATATTTCCATGTGGCTGAGTCCTGCACGAAAAGGGCCAGTTCTGCCTTGCTTCTCTGTTGTGGGGATTGAGAAGTTGCCTCATAGATAAATAGCCTGTGAAGCTGCAGGAGGACTTCTTCCATTTCATTTGAGGCATAAGGGTTATTCATGTTAGATATGATCCATAAAGTTTCTGCCAAGAGCCTCTGGCAGTTGTCCAGTGTTTTAGGGTCTGTAGACTCAGAGAGAGTGCTGTTGGTAGCAAATAGGAACATCAGGGCCTTTTTGTCGATATCAGATTCATTGATCTGGCTACAACAATAAAAGAGTTATACTCAAACTTTTGCTCAATATTTGATGTTTAATGCATAGAAACTAATCCAAAAAAGAAGGTTCACAGGGATGCCAAACTCAGATGGAATATACCAACGATGCAAAAAGAGTAAAGAAAGAGGAACTTTTTGGTTGACTATTTTGAAAGCCGACAAAGGAAAGTTATTGTTCAAAGTCAAAATAGGAAGGGACACTTGAGAGATTATTAAAGAGGATATGAATAATCGTGCTGCCTGTAGAATCAAAAGTACCTGTTTGTAACTTCTTACACAAAGAAAATATTGCTGTTCTGTGGACAAGATATGAGCAAGACTATTTTACAACACACCAATCAGAAAAAGTCTATTCGTAATGCTAATAGAAGTGAATTTGGTTGAATATCATCTGACATTAATTTATCCAAGGATTAAACTTTAACATTGACATGGAAGAAAATTTTCGTTTTAACATAAATTTTTTTCCATAAAATTAGTGTAGGAAACTCACATTGATGGTGGAGAAGCAGACAGAACAAAAACTGGAGCCCCGGACAGAAAAGAACTGCCAACTCCCAACAATCTGCCATGGAAAGTCCCCACAAAACCACAATAATCAGCGATAATTCTCTTTCCAGCTGTCTCCTTGAAGTTGTCTGATAGCACTTGCAATGAGAAGCCCTCAACGAGCAAAGCAACAAGCATTACTGAAGATAGCTGAGATTCATTGGTACCAATGATAGAACTATATACACGGTCAGCCTCAGATTTAGTACCATGGTTAACTAGCACGGATATTGATCTTGCAATTTTCCTCACGACCAACCCAGGATCAAGGACTGATCCTAAACAAGCCATTGATTTAAAAGAAGAGCAGAGTTTGTCTCTTATGGGCTCACAATGAATTAACTAGATCTTCTAATGGCAAAAAAAGACCTAGATATTTAGCTCCTAAAAACAAAAAGAAATAACTTTAACATTTCTTTTAATGGCTCGATTCTGTTATTTTCTCTTCTACTCAAAAAAGAAACAGGAAGATTGTTTGGATTAGTTCCATGTCCTCCCTGGGATAAATTGCTGGAAAGACCAATAAGTTAGCTCTTGGAATAGTATTACCTGATAAAAAACTTCGGAATGCTCTTCTTCTTGTGATTCCTCCATTGACAGAATAGTCATCTTTAAATGCTTTCAAAACCAAAGGCTTGCCTATTTCAATAGGCAACTCAAATAATCAACGCTGTTAACCCAATGAGATCCAAGTATGCCTACCAATCCCTGTGGTCAAATGTACTGTACATGGTACGAGTATGTGCACATGCTCAGGCATAAGCACGTTCATTCACAGACAGAGACAGTAGACAGGATTGGAGAAATACCTTGGTTCCAAGGGCCAGGAACAGTGCAAGGATACTGCCAGCATTGTCAGACACCACATACTTAGAAGCCAACTGCAAGATAACTTTGTTTAATATGCACTGGCTTACATCCAAACAAGTGAAGTCCTCCCAAAATGACAAGCTCGTTGTTAAGGTAAAGATCATTGTTAAACAATGTAGATAAGATTGTTAGTAAGATAACTATCGTACTTAATCAATAACTCTAAGGGAGACAACACCAAATTCAAGCTGAAAGACGAGTAATGGCAAACAAATTTGACAACACATACACAATATTCGACTAGTGGCCACAACCACAAAAACACATTCTAGAGGTCTGAATTCTATGGTTATAGCTCTTACACAACTGCAAATTGGATAGTCCATGAAGAAATAAAAAAGCTGTTCATGCTATTTACATATTCACAACCAAAAAGTATTATATTCTCCGTTTAAACTTTAATTGGCCCTGAAAGGATAAGGGAGGCTGGAACCCAACCAGGCGTCTATTATTGAATTCACCCTATCCAATACATCATTTTGGAATAATGTCTACAAGGCCTTCAAACGAATTCAAGCTGTATGGCCGACAAGCTATTAATTATTGTAAAAACAAATAAAGGCCTATGATGTGGTTGGACAATAAAAACAGAAGAAAAGATAGTTTTTCCCCTCGTAAGGAATGGAGAAATAGGCAAACTAAAAGGACAGTAGCGCATGACATAGCGAAAATTTTCTGCACTTCAATTCATAAGAATCTGTTCACCAAAAGTGACATGAGAGTAAACACAACACTGAAGATACCAATTGCACCCCAAAACCGAATTTTGGTAGCTGAGAGGAGACATGTACACAGTAATTTTATAGAATGAAAGCCATTGTCACACAAGAAGCGAAATTAGGATACGGTTAAAAGACAGCATATTAGGATACAGTTAAATTCACAATGAGGAAACTGAGGTCACACTTCTCAGAGATGTCTAAATCACTGATTCCAGAGATCAATTCAGCACGGCTCTCCACCACCTGCATTGAAACTTATATAAAACAGCAACAAATGACATAGATACAAATACAAGCGAACAAATTCTGTTTAGATACAAAGCACTCTGAAGACAGACCATTTACGATTCAACAAAGGTTTTCACTTTGGGCACTCGATTTCAGCAATACAAATGCAACGAACAAGTAATAGCTCAAGTTCAATAAAGCAGTTGTCCTTGATATAAGTCTGTAGTAGTCTTTCCTATAAACGACTAAAACTCCACTGAAATTTACTGCCAGTTCAGCGGGAAGGAAATCAAAGAATCAGATAAATTTTCGAGAAATTCGCTGGGAGATTTCCTTCTATACCAATTCTGCGGCACAAATCCACAAAAGCGCTTGAAATGAAGGTAAGGTATCATTGTTTGCCTCATAATATTATAATAAGCGAATAAAAGCCCATTGATCGAAGTTGATTGAGCTAATTCCTTGAAGGATAGAAGAAGTGCACAGCTGAAGGTAAAACACAAGCCGGAGATACTGAGAACTCGCGGTGGAGTTAAGGGAAACCCTACATCCGATGAATTGGTGGCCTCGACAGCCCTTCGCAGAAGCTCGTTGGTTGAAGCTTCTCTCGCCATATCCTCTCTCCTTCCCTTCACAGGTGAATGTTTCGCCGATTAGTTAGCTCAACCATTTTTCCCGCCCCCACCTCGCACTGAGTCGACCCGGACTCAACTCGGCCAACGAATAATATATTTGCAAATTTATTTTTTGGGGGTCAGATCTTGACTTGAATTTACGATTAAGCCCTTGCGCTGTTCTCGCTCGTTCCGCGCGTCTCCGCTCCACGCAAGTGGCGGTCGGGACTTTACGTGGTTCCCGCCTTCCTCCAAAGGAGGTCGCCCACAGTGAGTCGTGAGTGAGACACGCCGTCGTTTTGCATGTTTTGGAACCTTATAATTTACTCCTCGGATCCAGCTCCTGGAAAAAAAAAAAAGAAGAAGAAAGAAAAACCAACCCTCGCGGTTGTGGGCCGGCAAAGACTGCTAGCCCATTATATGTATATATAAATATATGTATGTATACGCACACAGGCTGACTGCTCTATGGTTTTACATTCATGGAGGGTGATTGCTGAAACTTCGACTGCTTCAAGCTTCGTCACCTCCCTTTCTCACCCCCTGTCCCTCTCCCTCTCCCTCTATCTCTGTCTCTCCCGCGGCAATCAGCAACGCAACTTTTACCATCCGTACAGGTGACTGTTCTCATACTGGGGTTTTCGTAAAGGTAGGAGGAGGGAAATTAGTTTTCTTGTTTCTGTTAACTTAGGATCATCTGCCTCCCGATTCATCTGCGTCCTGACCGCGAAGGCAAGGCGCAGGATAGACAGAATTAAGTGTGTTCTTTCTTAAAAGATCAGTCCTTGCTTGTCTAATCTCTGATTAAGGTGATCTTAGGACGCTTGATTTTGTGCCCACATCAAGGGCTGAAATCGGAGGACCGTTGAATGAGCCAATAGCTCTGCTCGGTTGATTGGGAAAAATGTTTCAATTTAGTTCCGCGGCTTTAACTGACTTTTTATCGTTATGGCTCGTTGTTCATTTTTTTATCCATTGCAGCCGGAGAAGTTCTGATCCCTTCATCTCAAAATGGCGGAGAAACAATTGATTGTGGCTGTAGAAGGCACCGCAGCCATGGGTCCTTACTGGCAGATAATCGTTTCTGATTACCTTGAAAAGATTATCAGGTGGTTCTCTGCTTGAAATTTTTCTTCACGTTTTAATAAGTTCAATTTCAATTGTATGAATACAATGATTTCTTTTTGCTTGCTGTTTCCTCTATAATGTTATAAAGCCTAATGGCTTGATTATTAACAAAAAATGGTAGAAACTGTGGCTATTTTAGTATTCCTTTTAAATACTGCTCGAGGTTCTTGATTGTGAACTTTCGCTTATGCTGGTAAATGTCATTTTTTTTAATCAGATCTTTTGCCGGGAATGACTTGTCCGGGCAGGTATGCTCATTTTGATTCTCAGTATAGTCATTTCTATTTTTATGCTCTACTTGTTGTATGCTTTTAGCTTTTTCTGTCTATCCTGCAAATTATTTCTATCTAATTTTTTTTCTCTATATTTTTCTTTGACTACAGAAGCCGCCATCAGTCAATGTTGAGCTTTCCTTAGTTATGTTTACTTCTCATGGATCTTACAGTGGTTTGAACTCCACTCCTTTGCAATAGTTATCATTTCAATAGCTTCAAGCTGAAAATTGGCAAATTAGTTGTGATTGAGTTATATGTCATCTTCTATACGGTATAATTACTGCTTCATAATAGGGAATTTGCTACTAGAAATATTTCTCAATGCATATTCCATCTTTCAATTTTAGATAACATTAAGTGCATTCATGCTGTTACTGTGGCTTTACAAATTTCATGTCTGGTGATTTATTTTGTTGATGAGTTCCCATGGAGTACAGTGGGCACCATTTTGTAATTTTTTTTATTTTCACTTGAACTTAATATTGAAACGTTTTAGCTTGTCAATGGTGGTGGTGTCTCATGGAGGATTGACAATTTGAAAGTGGATTACTTTATATAGTTATAGCTATATGTGATGTGTTCTGTGAAATTCCTTGTCTTAACATTCCTTATGAGGACCTTTCTTCTCTTCTTTGGCAGCCTCTTTGGTACAACGAAGTGGCTGGACCAGAGATGTTGATATCTTCCTGCAGTGGCTCTTGGCAATACCTTTTGGTGGCGGTGGTTTCAATGATGCTGCTATTGCTGAAGGTCTTGCAGAAGCTTTGATGGTATGTTGTGCTTTTTTATTCTTTTTGTGCATAAATAAAACAGTATCTGTTTGTAATGTGGGTGTCCTAGTCGATGAGTTTTCTATTGATATGTAATTTCCATTACTTACTTCAAATATCACCTTTTAAAAAAATCATAAAACCTAGATTGAACATGATAATACTTAACAAAAAAATTTTTAAAACTAAAAAGGAAAAGGCTATAGCATAATAAAGCCTTATGAAATACAAATAATGTAAAATTAAACCAAAACTACATATACTCAGATAAATTCAATGTATTAGCTCAATTATGCCCAAGTGCTAAGATATCTCTGTTTTCAAAGAGTTATCCGACCTCTTGACAATCAAACAAGGAAATTCCTCTTCAGACAAGTCCAGAATAGTGGAAAATTCTCTTCAGATTGCTTCTTACTTTCACTGGGGAGGTGCTGCATATGTTTTTTTGACATATTAAGTAAACTTAAACAAGAAAAGCTGTCAGAGTCTATATTAAACTTTCTCATTTGGTGAACTAGTTTATAACATGGGTCTTCATTAAAGTTTATATACCCGGTAAAAGAGGTGATTGTATGGGAAATTCTCTCCTGCTGTTATTTCTTTTAGTTAAATGTTTTATGCATTTGTTTCATATTAGAGCAAACTTTATATATTAATTGTTAAGAAGAGAAGTGGATAAGTTTCATACTAATGAATGATTACTACGTGTCAATCAGATGTTCCGCATTGTCCCAAATGTAAGCCAGACACAGCAAACTATGGATGGTAAAAGGCATTGCATTCTTGTTGCTGCAAGTAATCCTTATCCTTTACCAACACCTATTTATCAACCGAAATTTCAAAAATTGGAAAATGAAAATATTGAAGCACAAGCAGAAAGCTGTTTATCTGATGCTGAGGCAGTTGCAAGAATATTTCCCCAGGTAGCCTCTATGACTACTACTCATAATTTTTCTCCCCCACAAATACAGAGGAACTTTAACCATGCTTTAGCTAAATTTTACCATGGTACAGGGCTCTGTTTCTTTGTCAGTTATTTGTCCAAAGCAGCTTGCAAAAGTTAGGGCTATATACAATGCTGTAAGTATAACATGGTGTACTTCATCTCGTATTTGTTGTTATAGGTAACATCATATCATATGCTAAGTTTGGGTTCACTACCGATGAATTTCTTTGCAAACAGGGAAAGCGTTTTCCCCAAGCACCAGATCCTCCGGTGGATAATACTAGAAATCCTCAGTTTCTTGTTATGATATCAGAGAATTTCATGGAAGCTCGTGCAGCTTTGGGCCGTCCTGGAATTTCAACTTTGCCTTCAAATCAGAGTCCTCTAAAGATGGACATGCCTCCAGTCAATCCAGTGACTGCACAGCCTCAAGCATCAATTCGAACAGGTTCTTTTAATTTTATGTAAAAGAGCTACCATTTATTTTTCTATTTCTACCTGTTTATTTTTTCTTGAGAGTTATTTGACTGTGATTCTTCACTGTTTTGCCTGAGATTGCTGGATGTGCTGATGCTACTTGTTCACACTGCTAAATTATTTTCTTTTTCTCAGATAATTTTTCGTGGGGCAAAAGAATGAAAGATGCTTAAAATTTAACTTTCATCAATATCATCTCTTCTCTTGAGTCAACAATAGAAAATTTGACCTTCAATATCCTGCTGTTTATGCTCAATTGGCCTAAAGTAGTCTCTGTATAAAATTGCCTGCCATGCCATTCCTATATGAATTGCATGACTTTCATTTCAGGCATATTTATTGTAGTTTGGGAATAGTTTGACCTTGATGATGACTGGATTTTCTTAGCTTGAGATGAACGGAAAGCAAATGAAACATTTTGTGTGTGGCTACTATAATGTGTCAAATACACTTTTGAGGAAATATTTTCTGCCTGACTCAGATAAGAACTTTTCTTTTTATAAATTCTACTTAAAAACTCTTTAGCTGGTATATGTTTTTGTTCTTTTGCCAACACATCTATCTGTTTGCAACTGCAACTTGAACACTTTGGACTAACAACAAAAACCTTTACTAATGGAGTCTGAGTAGTTCTCTTTTCCTTATCTTTTGCCTCCCATATCAATAGCCAATGGATCTATGATGAACCGACCACCTGTTTCTCTTGGAAATGGTCCAGCTATAGTGAAAGTGGTAAGCCCTCTATGTGCATGTTAGAGATATGCTGATCTATATGGTGTCTATGATGGACTCATAATGAGTGCATACTGTTCAGGAGCCAACAACCGTACCTTCTGTGTCAGCACCTGCATCTAGCTTTCCTCAAATTCCACGCCCCGTTTCTCAAGGTGCACCAGCTTTACAAACTTCATCACCCCCTTCTGTTGTTTCTCAAGATGTAACTGCCAATGGTGATTGCACACAAGATCTGAAGCCAGTCGTGAGTTGCGGAATATCGCAACCCCTGAGGCCTGGGGGTCCTGCGAACTCAAACATTCTCAATAACCTCTCACAAGTACGACAAGTTGTGAATTCTGCGGCCTTAAGTGTTGGGACTTCAATTGGATTACCAACAATGAACCAAAATCCAATGGCCATGCACATGTCAAACATGATATCATCCAACGGGACGCAATCTTCTGTCCCTCCAGCTTCAGCTGCTCAGAACGTATACTCATCTCAGGGCATCCCATCCTCAATATCAGGTTCATTCCCTACAGCAACTTCTAATATCTCTGGGAATTCAAATGGGATTTCCCAGCAACCTACTGGTAATCTTCAAGGTATGGGTCAAGCTGTGCAAGGCATGGGACAAGGAAACCTTACAGGAGCATCTCAGCTGGTTTCTAGTGGAATAGGTATGAATCAGAACATCATGGCCTCTTCCGGAGCTGGAGCTGGGACTGGGGCCGGGTCAGGTACCGGCACAGGGACAATGATCCCTACACCTGGAATGGCACCATCAGGGATCCAGTCGCTTGGTGCAGGGAATAATGCTAATCCAGGAGCAAGTATTCCGTTGCCCCAACAATCGTCTAGTGCTCTGCAAACAGCTCAATCTAAATATGTCAAAGTCTGGGAGGTATATTGTTATTTCACGAGTCTCTGGTTAATTTATTCTTGTATCCTTCCTAATGAATTAATGGTGAACGTTTCTGTTATTGCTGTTTTCCAAAAATATGTCACTTTTGGGTGAGATTGGAGGTTTCGTCATTGAAATGTTTTCTGAAAGTGAAATAAATTTTCTTGCATTTTTGAAGGCTAAGTTTGCTAATGTGTTTTCTGGTTTGTTCACTATATTAGCCTACTTCCCAGTATGGAAAGCCATTTTTACATGAATTACCTTTTCTGGTTTTTGCATGAACCTGCTTTCTAGGATGTGTATTGTTGGATGATGTATATGTTCACAAGTTTTACTGGGGTTGAAACAATGTAGCATGCTACCAAAACAAGTGCCCTGTTTTTTGAAATTCAGTTGATTCAATTTTCTTTTGCATGTTATTTTGATGTAAAATAATCTCTCTTGTTATGATTTCACATGAAAGTTAGAGAAGCCAGACAAAGAATGAGTGCTCTATTGAAAATGGCCTAGATGTCTTCTTTCTACCTATGTTGTTTTGTTTCTTTCTTGTCATTGCTCCAAATTTCATGAAGGTAGCAGATGATGCCTCAACTTCCATGTTCTTGATATGCCTGTTATTTTTTATGACAGTTGTATTGAACATCTATCGCAGAAAAGTTGTTAGGGTATTTCATTTTACATCAGATGAATTGATGTTATCAGATTTCCCAAATTTAAAGGAAATTTTAGTTATTAATTATTATTTTTAAAATCACACTCAATGCACTTTGTCTTTTGCAAAGGAGAAGTCATGACTTGTGTGTTTTTTAGTTATATATACATGTATGCTTACTATTCCTTGAATGTCAAATTGCCTCAGGGAAATCTATCTGGACAGAGGCAAGGACAGCCAGTCTTTATTACCAGATTAGAGGTATGATATTTGGCCCTTTTTTTGCCCCCTCTATAGACACGAGACTGTTGCCTTTTCTCTTGTCTTTGTTGTGGCTTCTGTATTTATTTTATCTACTTTAGTGCTTTTGCAGTCAAATTTTTCTAACTTCTGGGATTGCCTGTTCTTTTCTATGGATCATGGTTGCTTGTTCTTATAACTGTATATCTGTACTTGAACATATATTTTTTTGCCTGTGGCAGGGTTACAGAAATGCATCAGCATCAGAGATGTGAGTTCAAAAACTTAGTGATATTGTGGAAATTGTGAAAGCATAGCTGCAGCTGATAATACATACTTTACAAGTAAACTGAAAGCAATTTTTTCACTGACACTAATTACATATGTTTTTTGGTGATTCACTCCATTTTTAATTTTTTTTTCAGGCTTGCAGCAAACTGGCCTCCAACTATGCAAATAGTTCGTTTGATATCTCAGGACCACATGAGCAACAAGTTAGTTCAGCTTCTCTAGAATAACATGTCCCCATGTCTTCAATAAAAGCTTTGTCATCTGTTTGGTGCTAATTTTAACCTTTCTTCTTTGTTTGCTGCAATTTTAATACAACAGGCAATATGTTGGGAAAGCTGATTTCCTTGTTTTTCGGGCAATGAACCAACATGGTTTTCTTGCACAGCTACAAGAAAAGAAGCTTGTGAGTTCCCATTGTTTCTGTTCTTTCTCATGCAAAATTTTCTGGACAACTCAGACATGCTTTTATAGTTTTTAGGAATTCATGTAGATTATAGGATATATGTTATCATACAGACCTCTCCCTCTCTCTTATTTACAGAAGGCACCACTAATTTGTAAGACAAATATATTACTGGATGCATATCTTGCAACCATAAGTTGATCATCTTGCAATCTGAATTGAAATAAACAAAGATGACATAGAAGCATCTTCCATTCTACACTTCAATGCATAGGTTTTTTTTGTCAAAGCTACTTGGTTAAATAAATTGCTAGAAGATTAGACAAGCTTTTGGAATAATGATAGTTAATTTTGCTATTTGGTTCATTAAATTGGCAGAAAAATAACGGATAATCTTTTTGTGAGATGTTACTGATGTGCAATTGATATCTTGACAATACCAAGTTGATATTCTATTTTATTTTGCTTTTTGTTTTTCCAGTGTGCAGTTATCCAATTACCCTCTCAGACTTTGCTGCTCTCTGTTTCAGACAAAGCTTATCGCTTGATTGGAATGCTTTTTCCTGGGGTAAGAATATTTCCTCTAAATTAATTGATCATTTGATCGGCTACATTTTAGAGAATGAATAGCTAAATTGACTATAATAGTAAGGAAAGAATGAATAAGATCTCCTTTTCCTTGCAAAACTTTCACCTTTTCAAAATGAATTTATGGGTTTGAACAAAATCTCTAGTGAGGAAGAATTTGGTTTGCTTTCTTGTACGATTATGAGTTGCAAATCATCCAATTTTTTTCTTTTATCATTTTCTTCTCGGTGATCTAAATTAATTCCTACATTTTGATGTTAACACAGGATATGGTGGTGTTTAAGCCACAGAACAATCAGCAGCAACAGCAGCAGCAGCAGCAGCAGCAGCAGCACCAGATGCTAGCACAACAGCACCCACAGCTGCAGCAGCAGCAGCTCCAAGCAAAGCTCCAACAGCAGCAGCAGCAGCAGCTGACTCAACTCCAACAGCAACAGCAGCAGCAGCAGATCTCTCAACTCCAACAGCAGCAGCAACAGCAGCAGCAGCAGCAGCAGCAGCAGATCTCTCAACTCCAGCAGCAGCAGCACCTACAGCAGTTTTCTCAGATTCAGCAGCTGCAGCAGCAGCAGCAACAGCAACAGCAACAGCAACAGCAGCAGCTCCCACAGCAGCAGCAGCAGCAGCAGCTTCAACAACTCCAGCCACATCGCCCACAGCAGCAGCAGCTTGTTGGGACGGCTATGGGCCAAGGGTACGTTCAAGGTCCAAGTCGGTCCCAGCTAGTTTCTCAGGGCCAAATCTCATCTCAAGTCCCCCCTACAATGCCTGGAGGTGGATTCATGAGCTGAAAAGAAGTGATTAGGATTGTAGACAGGCTCTCAATAACAGATGCCATGATCACAGGCGAAATTATGATTTCCCTTCAAAAGCTAGGCTCGCGAATTCCCATCGTGTAGTAGTTCCTTGTTTGTTATTTGGCGTGCCTAACATGGATTCCCCCTCTGTATCTGATCTTTGGAAAATCTGGAATTAAACCACGGAATTTTGTTGCTTTTGGATACAATCTGTATGTATATGATACCATGTTTATATTTTAAGAGCAGATTAATGATCCCAGCAATGGATTCCCAGTGTTTTGGCGAAAGAAGGTCGAAAACTTCCTCCACCAATATCGAATTAACCAGCAAAAGAAGGGGAAAAAAAGACAGAGAGAGAGAGGGGGGAAATCGCTCTGAAAATTTAGTTTTGT
Source organism: Sonneratia caseolaris (assembly GCA_900006705.1). NCBI lineage: Eukaryota > Viridiplantae > Streptophyta > Magnoliopsida > Myrtales > Lythraceae > Sonneratia > Sonneratia caseolaris. The sequence continues at coordinate 174,516 of CXYZ01007473.1, forward strand.
TCCAGTGCATTGTCTTCCCCTGATTTCTTCTTATTTCCCTGCGAACCTCACCTCACCTCACAAACGCAGCATGTGATAACTGGAAAGATGTGCCATCGCTAGCCTCACTTAAACAGCCATTAAAATTAAATCCACATCGACAACAGCGCTGAGAGCGTTAGAGATGCTGTTTCAGACAAAAACAAGAATTGTACATTTATGTCAGAAAAATGACATCTGGACCAAAGAGGAAGATTATCGGTAGATGCTGGATCTTCCCGTGCAATTTCCCCTTGTTTTATCATTCGTTACTTCATTTTTCTACTTTCAACTTGTAACCTACCATCCTTGTCGGGCAACTCTGACAACTTATAACTGAGAAGAATTCGCATGAATCAGGTCAGAATTGACAGCATTAGGTTTGCATTGATACATATACACGCAATCGCTTCACTACATCAAACTTCTACTAAAGCCAACAAGTTTTCTGGTCGAAATGCCCTGGAAGATTCAGAGCACTCCTTAACCTAACTACAGGCAAAAAAAAAAAGAAAAAGAAAAAGAAAAAAAAGAAAGTTAACCTTGCTCCCTGTAGGGAGTCCAGATCAGTTTGCTAACATCAACCTCAAGGCCACCACGACCAGCAGCCTTTAAATGGCGATCCAAGACCTTCGGATCTGCACAGATTACATGCTGTCCCTTTCGGTACTGAATCAACTCGAGGCTCTGAAGGGTGTTTAAGATGTCATCTGCTTTTATGGCCGTCATGTCACTGAGCTCCTGCATAAAAGCAAAGGAATCAATCAAAGTTGACCATAAGACTAGAAGCATTTCCAACTTCAAATTCTTGCATCGTCATATATCAATATAGACATCAAGTTTCCAATCCCAGGATTCTCGCAAATACATACCTTTTCCACAAAGAAAAGGAAGATTCAAACCCTGGATTTTTATCAACGTACTTTACTGGACCAAATAAATCAGATTTTCGTGCATTAGCCTGAAAATACTTCCATTCAACCTAGTTACCCTTTAAAGTAAACTTCGTGAGAGAGCCTATAATTTTCTCATCTGCAACACTAACATTTTTTTCCCATAAAGAGCTGATAAATCTATTTAAAAAAAAAATCCTATGATGCTTTGCAGAGATGGCCAGTAGGAACCTAAAAAATAGAAGCTGAACTGTTAAGGAGAAGCTTTACCTTGATAGAGATATTGCCCTTGTGTTTTTTCAAAATGTCCAAAAGAACACGTGTCCAGTATCCTTTGTAGCTCAGCAGCCCAAGATCTGAAAGGGGCCTTTCAGGTGTCCCAACCTTGCCTTCCTTCTTGGAAAGCTCATATGCTGTTCCATGTTAGGGTTTAGATCAGCAACCATTTTTTTAACCAAGGAATACATAGAAATCAAATCAAAGAAACTGTAATCCCCAAATGAAAAAACAACTGCATATCTTGATATGTTGAACTCCCAAATAACAAGTTCCAAATTCATGGAGTGCAGAACAAAAGAAAAGGTTAATCAGTCTCTTTGATATCAACTTTGACAAAGCAAAACATGAAAATAAATAGATTGTGGAGGGCTTACAAAATGCGATAAGAAACTTCCCATAGCCTTTCCTCTGATAAGGTGGTAGTGTGAGGATGCAAGCCAGATTATAGGATTCTTCCGAATGCTTTTCCTGCATCAAGAGATTGACAATTCCTAAGAACTAGGTCCAGAAATTTCAAGGCAATGGCAGACAATTCGACCCTGGAACAATCTGATCTATATTTCAAACCCAAAGACATAAGTGCCTTTTGGATGACAAAAGAAGAGAAATTTTGACAGAAACAAAACTGAAGAAGCTCTTTAAAATCTAGCATAAAACAATAATATGTAAAGCTCTGATAGTTTAGCAGTGTGCTGGGCTGATAGAAAAAAGTGAGACATGTGATGGATGAAGATTTTTTTTTCCCCCAGCAAGCTGCTAAAACACCAAAGAAACCAGGTGATTCTCCATACCTTCGAAAAATATCCAACCATGTGGCACCCACGATCATCACATTCGCACAATATATAGAACAGAAAGAGGTCAACATCATAGTAAAGGGTCTTGTGGTCGAGAAAAAGTTTTGCTAGATAGCAAAGGTTCTGACCATACACCTTGTTCTTTTTGCCATCAACCTGCAAATATGAAGTTGAAGAAGGATGACAATCAGATCATGTGATACAATAGAACAATGAAAATTGGACTCTCAATGATAACTCAAGACTTATAGAAGATCCCAAAACACACCTCAAACATTGACAGTGTACCACTTCGATATATCTCATCACCAGGAGGATGCTTAAGATCACACTTTTTCATGTGCCTCTGAAGCTGTTCCTTGCGCTTCATAAAATTGAGGCAAAACTCGCAAAAGTATAGCTTAGCACAGTCATTGTATTCTGGTGGGAAGGGAGAGAAGTACCACGTCTCGATCTCATATCTTCCAAGCTCAATGGTAGCAATATTTTTCACCTTTGTGAACTCTTCATGTTCACGCAAGCTGGCCGCATCAAGCTCCTCATGGCCTTCCACATGTGTCTCATCAATCTTTCGTTTTTGGTGTCGGGTCATTTTTAATCCAGTTACCTGCAAAAACCAATGTGACCAGAGTTATTCTCATTGGTAAAACATTAGCTACAAAGAAGTCAAAGATCAATTAAGTGAGGGAACTATGAACCTTGTCCTCCACTTTTTCATCAACAACGGTCTCCACTGAATCAAGATCGAGTTGCTCTAACTTCACCCATTCATCAAGTCTCCTGTTGACTGCCAAAAGATAACTTAAGAGATTAACATAGCCAATTATATGACATAGAGAGCAAGTTCATTTTAATGATCCCCACAAACACGGAAGTTTCTCCAAGATGATGCCTGCTTCCATGAAATCTCTGTTATAAAAATTGCTCTGAAGTTTCTATGTTTCTTTCATCTTCACAGGCATTTGCAAAACTAGTTTCAGGCAATCTTATGTGCAAGACCGCAATAGAAGTCAACGGCTCACTTGCTCCAAGAAAGATTAGCTCAATTAGAGGCATTTCCTTGAAAATATATATTTCAGTGCAGAAAAGAGGCTCCTTGAAACCAATTATCCGTTCCATGTTAGCAAAAATGATCGAATGGCCAGAGCCTAGAAACCCTAATGTGGACAAGATCACTGGTCAAGCATGTTCTCGCCCATTGATCATCAGATTTTTCACTTTGCAACCCTAAACCAAATACGAACCCGCAGAAACTAACCAGCAACAAACCAAATTTCTAAAAAAAAGTCGCAAATCCAGTGTAAGAATTAGGGATCCTTCTCACATTCAGTATAATGGACGTAATACTCGTAATCGCTGAGGGCATTAGAGCTCAACTTCCGCCGCTCGATGACCTTCACGGGGTGGTACTTCCCGTCCCTCCAACGGCACATGACGCGAGTGCCAACATCTAGCGGGAGCACACTCGCCTTCCTCTTCTTCGAAACCTCGGGCTCTACCAGGGTTCCGTTGGATTGCCTCATCGGAGGCGGGGGCATGCCGTCCGCGGCGGAAGACTTTGCGTCGGGGTCGGCGGTGGCGGTCGACGAGCCGTTCTGCTCGCTCTTCGGTGTGTCAATGGAACCCATCTGTCAATTACAAGCGGTCCCTGTGTGAGAAATCAGCTGGAGCCTCAAGTCGGCGATTTCGTCGTAGCCAGGACTCCAGACGTTGAAATAATTTTCCTTTTTGCCCTTTTTTCTTTTAACAGCGAGAATTTTATTTGCTAACTTAAACCGTTCCGTTTCGGACCGCCCGGTTTTCCACGAACCGGTTCGACAGGGGTGAAGCTTGCTTAACGGTGCGGGACCGGGCTTGGTCAAACATTTCCCCTACAGCTTATCCTTGGCCATGAGTTTATCGGGCACTCTTCTGTCCACAAAAAGATAGAGAAAATCTCCACGTTAACTGGAGTGCTGGACTTGTTAATTTCCGCCACTTGGGAAACCGATAAATGGCAATTTAAAGAGCTCAGGCTCCCCCGCAGGATTCATCGGTTCTCCTGGTTCGTACTTTGAGAGATTTGCTGGGGAGGAAGGAGAAGTTTTCACCAGATTCACTGACTCCTACATACAGGGAGAATCGAATAGGGAAAATGTCCACCTTCAGATCACTCTCAGGAAAGACTTCCAAGCTCCTCTCCCATGGAGGGATCAATCCGAGCACAAGGGTTTATGTCACTGCAGCCCCCGGACCCCTCCAAGTACGTCGTAGTAGAGTCATCCGATTCCACATCTTTGAGATCTCAAAAAATATTTCCCGAGCTCTTCTTTCAAGGAGAGAGCTCGGGACCTTCCTGGTCAATCAACAGATTGCTCTTTCTGTGTAAGCATTAGGAAAGACTGATCAGAAACTGCACTGCAGTCACTCCTCGTGGCCTTTTTCATCGGCACGAAACCATGAAACGTAGAACACTGTAACTCCTGCACTGTTTTGATTAAGGTTGCTGCGTTCTGTGAACAAGTCGAGGCGCAAATGGCTAACTAACGGGCTCTCTCGACCTTGCACGGAACCGTGGCAGGATAGGAAGAAGGAGAGGGAGGCAAAGAAGGAGGAAGAAACACAGAAGACGATAGAGGCCATGGAGGCAGTCAAGGAAGGAATGATCAAAGTGAGGGACACCGCAGAGTTCGTCAAGGAAGCCACCGCCAAGACAGCCAAGAGCGTGAGTCCCAGCGACGACCAATCTCCATATCCGGCAGAGCTTCGACCTGATTCTTATTTTGATTTCCCTTGGATCGCAGGTGACGTCGATGTCGAATAAGGTATCGAAGGTGGTGTCCGACACGACGCAGGCCATCGTGGACAAGACGACAGAGTCGATAATCTCGGACGCCAGTGACTACCTCAAGGACAAATCCAAGGACAAATGAAACTGATTCTTGTTACTCATTCGATTGAATTTTCTATAAGATACGTTACTGTATTACTTTCATTATTTTCATCATCCCGTATGATGAAGACAGAATAAGGCAACTTTCCGCGCAGGGGAATGAGGTCATCGGAGGGAGGGGCCACCCAACGGTCCAGTATTTTGAAATTATTTTTGGGGTGCCACGTTAGCACATTATTATCACACGTGTACCGATGAGTCATCTCACCATTTTGTATCACACAATTGCATTACGATGATGATTTGGTACCAAAATGCTTTATCAGTAGAAGATTTCATACCATCAAGTCTGACCGTAGACCTCGCCCCAGAAGTAAATCATCGCACCACGAGCTCGGAGTAACTCACTCATACCTAAGTTCGTTTTCTTGGCCTACGCCTTCACACGGCATAATGTCCCGAATTTCGCATCTTCAATTTCAAGAATGTGTTGACCTTCCCCGAAGCATAAGTGGGAAAGTCGCCGGACAGTGACAACATAGTCGACCACTTATAAACACGTGAGCTCAGTCTTCATCAACCCTCGTGTTCGATCCAGATATGTCATAAACCTAACAACACGACTCGTACCACAAACAAGTTGAAACTGAGGACAGCGTCGCAGCGATCTTGTGAGCTCGCTGAGGGGATAATTGCCAGGCAAAATGCAAGAATACCCCTTGAACTTGGAAGTCAATAGCCACATTTGGAAGATAACGGCAGCTCTACTTCAACATTTCCAACTTATCAATTACAAGTGTTTCAGAATTTTCCAAGTGAGCATCATGCGGCTGGTCTAGTAAACCAACTAATGTTACTAACAGGGCAACACACAACGGCATCAGACCAGTTGCAAAGTTAAACCACCCACAGATTAGCTTTGGCCGCTGCATAAGAAATCACAGTATGATCACAAGCAAAGATTCTACAGGTTGGAACGGTAGAGAAGGATACAGATGACTTCAGGCACTAAGAGAAACATTGGGTTCAAAAAGGCATGGGAATTAACATCTTGATCAATAATCATCTGCAAAAGAAATGCAGAGAAGATAGAATATCAGTTCTGATGGAAAAGTGCAAGCAAGCTTTGTCTGGCACGGAAATGTTTTTTTTTTTTTCTTCTTCATTTTTTCCCCTTTTCCCATAAAAGCTAGCAAGTTGTGCTCCACTTCACAAAATGTTTCAAACGGACAAGTACAGACTATTTCCTTTCCTTCAAAACCAAGAAGACCCCCTGTCTAGTAAAGTAATCAGTTTTCAAATTCACAGGAGGAAGAGGAAATATCATGGAAGGCAGTTTCTTCGACAAAGACATGAAATTGGTTATTTGAAAACCAAACAAAAGGAGGAAGTGGTAGATGCATGAGAAAACTGAAATTCTCAATACAGAAATGGACTATGAAATAGCTTTTCCTCAAAGAATAATAGGAAACCAGGAAGCTTAGAATTTATCATAGTGTTAATTAGGCAGCTTCATAAAAGTGAGCTGTTTCCTGATGTCTAACTAGTCCAATGTGGAGAAAAGATGAGACAAAGAAACTGATTATCAAACATAAAGAAAAAGTGTAACCTGGGCACAAGGATTGGCAATTTGAATATTTTTTACCAAACCAGTTGATCAAGATGAGGAATCCACCATAGTACAATCAAGCTACTGATGACTTGCAGACAGGGCATGAAGTACTTCGACTGAGCCATGGATCAATGCACTGCAAAAAATCCCAAAACAGAAAGAGTTACGTAAAACAAGCATGTGTATAGACAATTTAAATCCCAAGTTTGGCCACTCAGATGCTTGCTCAAATTATCCATTACAATGATGAAAATAAACTTTTGAGGATGAAAAGGAACCCACATCTTTGTGAAATTTGTGCAAGCAAGGGAGATGGCGTATCGTTTCTCCAAACTTCGGGTTATCAAGACAAATAGCACAGGCTTCCTCAGAGACATCAGTCTGCCATGAAAAAAAGCAATAAACATCAAATGAATTTTCAGCATAACATTCAAATTTTGAAGTTACTAAGTTGCAACAAATGATCATATACAGTATTCTACTTTTTCTTTCTCACATCCAGAAGATACCTGTACTTTAGACTCGGGCAAACTATTTATCTGATTAGAAGATGCACCAATATGATGGACATTCTCATCTAATGCCAGCAGCATCTCATAATCACTTCTGCAAAAGGAGAAACAAGCAAAGAAAGCAAATGCCTCCTTAGAATTCTTTCTTGAGAATTTTAAGTTCATCCAAGGAGCACTGTGCACACAATTAATTAAAAAAAAAAGATTTATGTTCATGTAAAAGTTGGATCCCATGGTTGGGATGGAGGAGTGGGGTGGGGTCATAATATCCAAGATGCCCCCAAAAACAAGCCATCATATTCGAGAATGAGGAATTCATGAAATCACATCCTCACTAAACTAATAAGATGAGTAAAAGAGAGCCTGCTTCATCCTTCATTTAAATCCAGTGCAAGCGAAATATCCATTACACCAACGGAAAGGACCGAAATTCCATTTCCATCATACATGCAATTAAATTAACAGTTTCTTTCCAATTCCAACTATGTCATAATACTAATCTCCTCCGAGACCTACACCTTATCCTGCATGAAGAAAATGACTTCAACTTTCAGCTAAGGATGCTCACAAGAATACATGGAACCAAAAATATAAAAAGATAAATCATGGATATTTCCATGATCAGTAAAAGATTTTGACTATCCAACGATCAGTTTTAGGAACTGTGCATAAGAAGCAGCATCATCAATTTATTGGACAAATTCATGGCAAATTCTGCCAAAGCTAGAAAACCCCATGTTCGACAATTTTGCACCAAAATTTAGCTCTCACCATTAAGATAAGACATAAAGCCGATTGATTGTTTATATTTTTGCATAAGTTGGCAGAGAAGCTACAATCTTACTCATTAAAATCACGATCAACTTGAAGAGCCCTAGTGCCAGTTGTTGCTATATCATCAAAATCCCCAATAGTATCCTCCAGCGCTTCTAATATATCAATTCTCTGACGAAATCAATTTCAAAATTTTAGTCAAATGGCCACAGCTGTGCATATGCACAGCTAAAACACACTGTGCCAATATCAAAAGATAGTTAAAAGCATGAAATAATAGAAAACTAAAAATAAATTGTCCAGATCAGATTGTATACAATGTGAATGGAGCTACAATTAAAAATAAAACTGAAACAAACAAAAAGCATAAGAATTATTATATATCACCCCTTTTATAATTTTAATTTATCTTTCTACACCTGCAAATACCTCAGAAAAGCCATCATAACTGTGAAACCACGAAGGTAAACTAGCTGAGGGTTAGGAACAGAAATAGAAGTAACTGTGGAATATGCCAGATTAACAATTGAAAAGAATACCTAATATAAATAAAATAAATGGACATAGAATAACTGAGTAAAAGCATGGATGTATACACTATTATTATGGTTTTGCAAATAAATAAGTTGTGCATTTCTATTGTTGCTCCTCAAGAATGTGTTCAGGCTATTATAGTTGATAATCATAGTTCTTGATCATTGAATGAAAAGATAACCACAGGTCTTCCTGGTTCTTATGGTAGTGTTATTATGGTGGAAGACAACAATTGGTTTATACAGAACATAGAAGTTGAGAAATTAACTACTGTATAATACAACTATATCAGCATCTTCTATGAGATGATCCTATTATGACAATGTGTCAACCAGTTCAGAAAAGGAAAAACATAGCAGAAATAAATGTGAACCACCAACTAAGAGATCATCACCGTCACTCTTTTTTTTTTTTGGGTGGCTAAATAGGGGGCAAATCACCATCACAACTCAAACTTCAGTGTCAGCACATAATGTTATGACTGCTACAGAGGTGTTTCTCACCATCCACAAAACCATCAAAGAGTTCCTAGGCTCACTTAATCTTCTAAAAAGAGTAGCATTAATAATTTGATCATGTGCCTGGGGGAAGTCAATGAAAATTAGGTAAAGGTAGACATGGGAGTTACCATGTCTAGGTCCATATCCAATGGAAAGCGAAAGCCCATCTCTCTAGATAGTGACGTAGAAGAGCGCCTGAAACTGCCCCTCCTTGATGGTTGAATTCTCCTTGACATGTTATTATTTCGTCCTCTCCTAGGTGCAACATTTTGAGATATACGAGGCAGGATTTGTCTTTGAGAACGAGTCACTGTTGGGTCTCTCTATATCAACATGCAACATAAGCTATCATTAGGGGGGAAAAGACACAACTGGTGCATTCCAATTCAGTCAAACATTCACCATGTTTCTGGAACTACTCTTTTCATTTAAATGAGTCCAAAAGAATCATCTATCTTTATCATTCTTCACATCATAAATGCAAGAGAACTTGGAAGCGGAGGCATGTTTGCAACACCCAAATGGTAAAGGACATGCAATTCCACAACATCATAGCATTTGTGTAATCCATTTAATTCTAATGTGACCACTTTTCACTTGCAAAAATTGCTGTTTGGCTTGTAAACTTATTTTCTACATTTTTTTAATTATTATGAATCTAAGGAAATCATTCCTCGGTCAGCATCTAGTTGCAAAACTCATAATTTTACTCACAAGAACTGATGGGCGACGGTTTAAAGTAGAAGTAGAGGAATGGTTTTGTTCCACCTGCTGTAGCATCTGTACGATATATTCATCCATCTGCTGAAATATCAACTCCCATAAAGTTAACAAAGCATTTTTATCCAGAAACAAAAATCATTTCTAAATCTAACAAAATAACAAAATTGTTACCGGTGACTCATTATATAACCGTTCTTGAAGTTCAAGAGCAAACATCTCATCTGCTTCCACTTGTCTGACCCTAGCATCAGAGTTAGGATTGCTGAGATGATCCACCATTAAGGGGCTAGATTGTCTCACCTCCGGCGAAGGTTCATCAACTTCAATGACAGAGCCTAAACCCTGCCTCTGCCAACAATTCAAGAGTCTGACAGATGATGAATCTGGTGAATCTTCAGATGGGCGGACAAGCATAACATTTGAGTCGCCAGAGTCTAACCTAGAAGAATTAGCACCATCTCCAGAAATACATGTCCTTTGACCTAGCCTTATAATTGGATATTTTGCAAAACGCTGTGGCTCATTAACTCCACTGACATCAGATACATTCCTTGAAGTGGCTACACTAGAATCCTTGTCATCAGTATAATTAGATCTACTGCTTTTATTTTCATAAGAATAGTTTCTTTTCCGGGCAACACTTTCACATATATTTGCAGTGGTTCCAGCTCTGCGACTTCTCAGTTGATTGTGAGTGCTTCTCCAGCCATCTCGATTATCGTATCCATCAAGAATGTCCACAGCAGCATTAGCAGCTCCCTTATATTCATCATTACTTCTCATAATAGGATTCCTGTCAATGCCACATAAACAATAACAGACAAAGTACATCACTGGACCTTTCCATGAGATGCAAAAGTGACTGATGGCATGGTTAACTAATTTGATTGCCCTCTCACCCTACAAAACCATGCTCATCATTATACATACTAGCAAACAGTACATGAAGATCCAAACACACTCATATCTCTACCAGAAAAGTTTACAGATAAACGCTAATAAAATTGGCATTGAGGTTTTACGTTAACAAGATGAAGATGGAGATACAATTATGTAGAACTAATAGTTCTGGTTTCATGCATGTCAGAGAAGCAGATAGCAGAAGGTTAGTTATTTCTTCTTGAAAACTTAACCACATTAATATCCAACAAGCATGTTATGGATCAGGGCTGCAATGGAAATGGAGAAGCTCATGATGGTAAAGATGGCATGTTCTAGTCAGATTAAGGGCTCCAGATTTATGTCAACCTGATCAGTTGCAAGTGTCTGTGTCACCAACACAACAGTGTGGATTTAATCCTTATTGCTAGTTTATTTCAGGGGGACCAACACGTGAAACAGGATACACTTAGACTAATTCTAAAACAAAATTTTTCATGACAATTCCTATGACTTAAATATCTTCTTCTGTAAGACTTGCAGATACAACAGTTTACCCCTTTTATTTTCCATATAACTTCTTTTATTTTCTTTTTCCAATTACCACTGGACCTGGAACAATCTCAAAAGCTTCAATCTCAAGAGTTCCAATATTCATCCATGCAGTAAAACAGCAGTAAAAAAAGGTACTTCAGCATCAAAATGGCAGTCGATAGCAAATTCAACTTCCATTGAATTTCTGTCTATTATTTATTTATTTCTCAACCAAATTTGAAAAAGCCCTTTGCAAAAGAAAAGTTCAAAGAGAGGAAAAAAAATTCAGCCACAAATTTTTGTATATCAAATGATTCTTATTTAAAAAACAGCAACAAAGAAGTCGAGGACAAAAAAGTTTATACTTATTTGAAACACAGCCAGCCAAAAAGGAAAGAAAAAGATTAAGCAACGTAGCTCATAATTCTGTCTTATAACATGAGGCACCTTGCACTCAGTGCACATTCCATCTTCCTAAGAATCTATGCTATGTAAACTTGGTCAAATTGCAAATATCTTCCTAATTCCAGTTAGAGTAGGAAACTGATTTCCTCTTGCCATATAGAAGGCAAAAGGATAGGTATGCCAGGATTAGGTACCAAACAGCTAACCCAACTAGAGAACAAGCCCGTTATAATAAGCCCAAAAAAGGAAAAATAATTCAGCATAAAGCTACGACTAAAATTATCACCACTGAAGACCATAACATAAATGGTATCGATCTCACAAAGCTGATGCAGTAAATTCACAAGACAAAAGGCCATACTTACAAAGAAGAAAACCCTTGGAATTATTTTGCATCAACAAAGAGAAGTACCAAAAATAGATTAAGGAGAATCAAGCCTAACCTGGTGGACATATGCTCTTTTGATGTGCAAGGATGTAATAGTATCCCTTTCCCTTTGTGTCTGTCATGATTCTCCACTTCAGCAACAATTTTATCCAACTGACTGCAAGATGGTGAACTGCCGGAAACCTCATTGCTCATATGAGAAAGTCTGCTGCTGTTGGAACTACTTTTTATGGCTAAGTGTTTCTCTTTTAATGCTGTATTATGTGGAGATATACAGCCATTTCGGACCAACCTCTTCTGCCCAGCTAATCTTGGTGAAGAAACATTATGAGAGAGCAGAGATAATTTTTTAGTAGATTCATCAATGGAGACACTTGGCAAACCAATTTCTTTTCCATGAAGAATAGAAGAACAAGTATCTTTAGACGTGCTTCCACTTGCCTTCTCCTTACCCTTAAAGGATTTGTCAAGTGCTTGGACCGACTTCGGGAGACAGCAAGAATCCTCCCCATTTCTATCCTTCATGTTTATTGTGACACCCTTTTCAGGACAATGAAATGATTTATATGAGGATACACAGGAACTACCTCCATTACCATCCATATCAAGGGCCCCAGAAGAGCAATCCTGCTCATTTTCAAAGCTCCTGTCTATTTTATCCTTCTTAGGTAAGTGGCTATTTAATGTAAATGAATTTTCTGAGGGAGATATGATAATGGGGTTACTGAAATTTGCAGATCCATTGCCAATCCTCTTAGGAGGACGTATGTATGGTCTTCTGCTCTGCCCAATGCCATTTGTCATTTTACCCCTGTCCCTTGGCCGATGATGAGAACCTTGGTCCACAGAATCTGGAATTTCCACCACTGGTGAGAGATTGTTGAGGTTCCTACGTCGTGAAGTCAACCTATCAGGAGTATCAGGCACCTCTATAACTTGATCCATGTCCAGGTCATCCATAATTATTCTGAGGGAAAAAATGAAACATCTTTGAATGGCATAATTACTTTAATATGGAGTCTACAAAGGTACTATACATACAACTGGTAAAAAGGTTTTATTATCGAATTCCTATGGAAGTCAAGTGCCAATTCTGAACTGACAGTGTGACTGAAATGCCAGTGATGTAATGTGAGAAAAAAGCATGATCACACAATACTGCCCTAGTGGGCTACAACAGGAGCAACGCAAATGAGCCAAATGGAGAAAATCAACATGCTGAGACCAAATAAATGTAGCATCCTCTAAATGGTTTATAACCATAAATCTGGAATTTTGCTAAATGAACATGCAACATTAACAGAGCCAGGATAGGCAAAGAGCACGGAAAGAATGTGAATTAACTGACTCCTGGACCCAAGAAAAAAGTGGCTGGATCTTGCAAAATAAATAGCTAGACTCCAATAAGTAGTTTATGCAGTTAATCAAATTTATCCTCAGTAGCTAAAAATTATCTGGCAGGAACAAGTGAATTTCGTGAAAATGCATCCAAGTAGAATTGATCGACAATCATAAGCCAGATTCATAGCAACTGCATCAAAAGAGAAAAAATGTAGCAGAATTGTTCCACAGAATCAACTAAGAACAACCCTAGGCCAAACATTGATGAACCAGCGGTATCGCTACACAAAATAGAGGGGGCTAAAAGGTCCCTCAGCCATGACCCACATAATATTGAATGTCCAAATAAGATACATCGAGATGATTAACTGGACATAATACGTGCCTGATAAGAGAATGGTGAAATTCATCCCACTTTAAATGACAGAAACACAACGATATATATAAGTAGAAAACACCGACAACAATTGCCACTGCAAACATGAAATGATCAAATGCTCAAGAACTAAAAGTACGATGAAACGGGAGGGAAGGAATAGACTGAAGATCAGATGAGACCAACTAACACTGGCTAAAACAACAATCAATCTTCAAAAGACGAGGGTTTCGAATGAATCACAGGATAGAAAAATCGGCCACAAGTTAAGCCACAAAATTCTATTCATGAGCTAAAGACGCCACAGTCTTGCGAAGAAACCAGATGGATTGGCGAGCGAACAACACAACAGAATGTTCGGATTTCATTCGGTTCCTGAAATAGGGTAGTAAATCGAAAAAACAACGGCCAGAGGATGAAAATTCCTCACTCTTAGATCACCTCGACCCCAAAACAGGTATCCGGCAAAGCCCCAACTCTTGAAATTTTTAGTAATTCGCCGGGAGATAGGCTGCTGCCTTCGCTGCTGCTTCAACCTATTGCAAGCATTTCCAGGTAGCAGGTTGGTATCCGGACTCGCTGACGCCGGTTCGGGTCGGATCGATCCGATTTTCCGGTTGGGCTTATGGCCCATATGGAGAAGCCGAATCAGGCCCAATTTTACGTGAGCCGAACGCCGAACAAAATAATGGAGTATAGACATGTCAATTCGGGCCGGCAAGACGATTTTTGGGCTGTGCCGGCGCGGCCTATCATCTCGGTTGACCGGAAAATTCCGTCTTGGGCATAGATTTTTCGTGCTTCCGGCCACCAAGCTGGCCCAAATAAAAAAAATGATTTTTTATATGATATGACTGACCAATTAATTTAAATATTATATTTAATTTGAAGAAAATATAAAAACAATAATTTTATGTATAATTAATTACTCTTAAATTTTTTTCTCATAATTTTTTTTGGTACCATGGCAGACCGTGTCATTTTTTACAGGTATACCCCCGTGAATGCCACCGTTGTGGGCCTGTCCATGCCCGCTCACTTGTCTCGAGAGATCGGGAAACAAGAAAAGTATTCGGCTGATTTGGTGCCTTTTCGGAGCTTTTTCAACGAAGCTTAAACTGCAGGCAACGAGCGGTGAAATCTGAATGATGGAGAGCATATGCAGCCATTGAGGATAGAGTTGTTAAAATAATGGTCTAGGTCAATTCAAAATGGGTCAATTATGCTTAACGGTACGTGCCGGTTATGGTTTATGATTCATTATAGAATGAACCGAATCGGAACAGGGCATAAGTGAGCCGGTTCAACCAGTGAACAATGTATTTTCTTTTTAAAAAATTTAAATTAGTGAATAGTGCACATAATTTGATTGGATTTATGTGAATATTGAAGAGTAATTTGATTAATAAAGCCATTTATGTGAATGTTAATTTGATTAACTTGTGACTATAAGCCGTTGATTTGCCATTGTAATCAACGGTCAAATGCTCGGCCATTTGTGGCCAATGATTTTGCAATGAATTGAAGGAGATTGCAACATTTGACAATAGAAGACATTGGTTCATGGTTCAAGTCGGCGCAATCCAATTTTGTAATAATTCTAGGCCAATTTCTTAACCGTTTCGTGTCGATTACAGTTCAATAAGTCCATATTTTTTACCCACTTCGGAACTGCCCCTCAACCCAATAACCAATGAAAGCAGTTAAGAGCCGGTCTAGGTTGATTCCAAGTTTGGACGGTCAGGTTCCAAGCCGGCCCGGACCATTTAACATCTCTAATTGAGGATGGCAAGGCTTGGGCATGGTTCATTCAGGCTGGCATTGAAACCCAATAACCGGTTGGATCCAGCCGAGGACACTTGACCTGAGAGTCCGAGGAGTATCAATTTCGGTTCATGAGTCCAAACCATACAAAACCAGTCATTGTGCTCAGTAGTTATCCACGTCTTACAAAATTAGAAAACCCATAATTAATTCGTTAATAATGGAAAACGGTAATATATAAAATCCGCAACTTTCAATTTGAGAATTCCTCCCTTTTTATTTTCATTTTATCTAATTTCTATCTCAAAAACCGGTCTTAATTGACACTGAATAATTAACCGGTCAACAAGGAACATACCAAAAAAAATTCGGTTATTTCCCTTTTTTATGACAAGTCAGCCAACTTAAAAAAAAAACTCTACTAATATAATTTTTTCCTATTTATAACATTCAAATTATTATTCGATTAACCCCCACCCTCACCCTCACCCCATAGGGGAATATTGATGGAGAGCATCATTATCCTAGCCGTACTCAAGACTCCTCGGTAGCCATTGCCGGAATCTACAATGGCCTCAAAAGCGGTGCGGATGTCGACAGGAATATCAGATATGAGAGTTCATACGGGATAAAGGTCATTCTTGATTATGGGACAACAGTAGTATCATACGCATGAACCGAACATAAATAATATTTCTAACGCCTGACCGCCAGAATGACAACAACCCTCTAATAACCAAATCTCATGGCCAGGTAAATTGCACGAATATGCCGAGGAAGATTTTAGCACATGGATGACTGCAAGGAGGGTATCAATGCCTTATGCATGTTATAATTAATTCAACTAAGAGAGTTGGAGATAGGCCCTCCCCGGACAGATGGATAAACCAAGGTTAACAGATGCTACAGCTGACAAACTCAGAAGCATTTCATACATTTAAGAAAAAGAGACAAAACGAAGGCCAAACAGAAACAAGAACAGGAGAAAGGGGAAAAGCTGTTAAATATTCCCTGGTTTTGCTAATATTTTTGTACACGAGGCAGTTAGGATGTTATCTGCTGCAAAATTTATTGAATAAAAGAGCAAAAGTGCAAAGGAACTCACGTGAAGAGCGGCAGTCTCTGCTCGCCCGAGGCATAGGATATGATATTTCTTTTTAGCGGGGAGAAATAGTTTGCAGCATTGAAAGCTGCAGCCCTTAGTATGTTCAGAGGCCCGAAATCAATGGAGTAAGCCCTCTGGAACCCATCTAGGATCGCAATCATCGCGATGTTTGCAGGTTTCCTCTCTGCCTCGTATCTTCTCAGCAG
>CXYZ01007473.1:191095-263512 GCA_900006705.1 Sonneratia caseolaris
GTAAATTGCACGAATATGCCGAGGAAGATTTTAGCACATGGATGACTGCAAGGAGGGTATCAATGCCTTATGCATGTTATAATTAATTCAACTAAGAGAGTTGGAGATAGGCCCTCCCCGGACAGATGGATAAACCAAGGTTAACAGATGCTACAGCTGACAAACTCAGAAGCATTTCATACATTTAAGAAAAAGAGACAAAACGAAGGCCAAACAGAAACAAGAACAGGAGAAAGGGGAAAAGCTGTTAAATATTCCCTGGTTTTGCTAATATTTTTGTACACGAGGCAGTTAGGATGTTATCTGCTGCAAAATTTATTGAATAAAAGAGCAAAAGTGCAAAGGAACTCACGTGAAGAGCGGCAGTCTCTGCTCGCCCGAGGCATAGGATATGATATTTCTTTTTAGCGGGGAGAAATAGTTTGCAGCATTGAAAGCTGCAGCCCTTAGTATGTTCAGAGGCCCGAAATCAATGGAGTAAGCCCTCTGGAACCCATCTAGGATCGCAATCATCGCGATGTTTGCAGGTTTCCTCTCTGCCTCGTATCTTCTCAGCAGCGAGACCTGCAAATTGCAGAATCCCTTTCTTATCAAATCAATGGACATTGCTTAATAAGGGAGATGGCTCTGAATTCTACATTCATGATGTTGTGAATATTGGTGGTATTCAGATACAAAGCATACCCTTAAATTCAATGCACCAAAAGAATATGAATTCAGTACCATTTGAAATAATATTGGATTAAGGAGCTTCCTTACTCTTAATACTAGTCAGAAGGAGAGAATCATCGCAGTTGATATAGATAAAAGCATCATAATCAAGCACACACCTCTCCTATGTCTGAACCAACAGCAATGCCCTCATTGATGACTTTGGAAAGAGCATATGCATCTCCAAATCCCAAATTCACCCCCTGACCAGCCAATGGATGAACAGTGTGTGCTGCATCTCCAACCAAAGCCACGTGCTTTGAGATATAGGCATTAGCATGCTTCAGAGACAGAGGAAACACCATCCTTTCAGAAGCCAATTTGACCGCTCTCGGTGGAACTTTGAACACCTCACCAGCTGAAGGAGTCACACCCACTCCAAACCAAGACAAGAGGTCCCCATCCACTGTTGAGCCTGACTTGGGATGTGGACCATACCCGTGATCAAGGGCATGGTTCACGGATTTGATAAAATCAGACTCAGTCATAACCTTTCTCTCAGATGATTCATTTGGATTCATTGTCCAAACAATGTTGCTGAAATTGTCTCCTATAGGTAAGAGGGCAATGGGACCAGAGGGAAGAAACCTCTGCCAGGCACAATCATTTTCTGCAGTATGTTCAACTGTGCAGATGATTGCATTCTGTGCATAGTTCCATCCTGTTGTCCTGAAACCAGCAAGTTCCCGGACATTTGACTTAGATCCATCAGCTCCAACCTGCATTCAGTATCCTAAAATTCAAGATAAATGGCAATTTACTACAAACTGGTCCGGTCACAACGTCTCAAATGTGATAGAGCCACTAAGTTACATCTGTTGGCCAAAGGACCAGCCTTGCTTCCTGTTGATGGTTGGTTACACTGACTTACAAATTCACAACAATTTAGTGAACTGATCTAGCAAGTTCGTATCCTAAAACTAATAGTTGTTGTGAACCTGCAACAGGTCCATGTGATTTAAATTGCAAGTCCACATTACACTGGTCACTTCAAATTAATATAGAGATTTAGGACAAATTTCACAAAGGCATCCAGTGCTTTGCCAAAAGAAACAAACCTCTACTTGGGAGACTACAACCCATCATAGCAATTTCCTTTGATTTTTCCTTATCTGACTGGGTAGCATATCTTCCCAGAAATGACAGAAAATGTTATAAAGAGAAAAAGGATAAATATCAGGGAATTATTTCTAATCGTTTTCATTTCAAGAAATTTTGTTAATGTTATACTTAATACTGATATTTTCGTTTAGTTATATTGGTTATAATCTGACACTCAGTATCAACATCCTACTTTTAAAGCTCTAAGTGTCAGTGCCTTTGTAGTTAGCACCTTATCCAGGAGGTTGCTGCAATTAAATTTAAACTATAAATTGAGGCCAATGTTATGAGACTATAAGCGAGTCCTATCCCTATACAGAACTAAGAAATGCAGCTTCAACTCATTGAACAGATTAATAATGCTAGAAAATTTTATTTTCTAGGGGCAACAAACAGTATCATTTACATNATTGAACAGATTAATAATGCTAGAAAATTTTATTTTAGGGGCAACAAACAGTTTCATTTACGTAAACTCATACTTACAACCAATTTTGCATGTACGCAAGTGCCATCACTCAATTCCAACTTTGCAGAGCCCCCCCAAGATCTTGCTGACATACCGTCCTCTGGGTGACCAGTGCATGGATTCAAGTCCATTGAAGTCAATCTGGCAGAAAATATTTTCTTCTGGAAATCTGCATTCTGCCATCTTGATGTCATTAACTTTATTGCATAAACATTCAACTGATGACACAAAATTATGATGTGCTGGAATTAAAAAGACAACAGGCTGAACCTACTAATTTGAAGGACAAAATAATACCTTTTGATATCCTAGAAATAAAACTAACACAAACTGTTAACTAAATATGGGGAAAAAACACAAGGTTATCTTAGGTGGACAGGACGTGCATATGATTCATGAGTAGTTTGACGAGGTCATAGCTTCAATTCCTCTCTGTGCGTGAAGCCTTGATGAGGCTACCACACGTGCTTGCACATGGACCAACCTAGATCCATGTGCTTGTGGGGTGTTCATGGTCCAAGGAAAATGATCTCTTCGTTATTAAAATAAAAAGAACGAAGAAAATTTCCTAGGAAAACTTGTTTCCTGCTTCTTCAACTTAGATGGAACTTACAGAAGTTTCTTTTCTTTAATTCTCTGCTTCAATTTATATAGGACTCAAATGTTTCTTTTCTTCTGCTTAGGGTTTCTCTGATAAAAAAACAGCGACATATAATGTGATCCTCACAATTGAGTACCACCTTTCAAGCTCTGATTTTTATTTGTTACTCACATCAGTACAAATAGTGGTGCACTAAGACTCTCACACCATAGCCATAAATTGAACTATGTGTTGTTAATCACCTTTTATTTTGTTTATGGTATAACAATTCAATAAAAAAAGAGACTTAATTGATTATACAATTGAGCAGAACTAAAATTCTTAGTGTGTGTAGATCAAATGAGTAACGTATTTAAGCTAATCCGGCAAAAGGCTGCAGCTCGCCTTTAATTAGAATATACATTTGCATGTATCATTGCATGTAGAAATTAATAAACATTTGTTGCGTTTGGTAGGCATGAATTGTATGGAATGGGACTTCATTAAGCATTCTATCCTCCAATTTCATGATTTTATTTGATTACATTAGTAAGACTTAGTTATAAGCATTCCATTTGATACAATCATTTACTTAATCGGATGGAGTGAACACTATCTCAAAAGAAATAGGAAATACTCATTCCATTGATTCTTCCAAATTCATTCTGTCGTATTCTCATGATGACAACAAAAATTATTATCTTGCTCTCCACATGATTATATTTTATTTATACAATTCATTTCTTTCCATTGCATCATAACAAATGCAACAACTGTATTTGATTTTTCAACATCCTGAAAATGTTTTCTTTTTGCGGTTTGTAAACATGTTTTCCATGGTTTGCTTATGGAAACTGGATTTAGATATGGATCGATATTTTATGCTTTATCTGCCCACCTCAAGCAAGTGTAGAACACTAAAAAGCTTGCAAAATATCTCCATGCAAAACATCAAGAAACGTATTGGACATAACTGAGACGAAAGTAGTAAATGGCACTGATACATCCTTTTAGGTTAGTAAATGTAATGATATATTCTCCAGGGTATACTTGTTAGTTGCCTGACTATATTATGAAGAGAAAACTGACCACTTGCAAAGGCAAAGGCTTAAATGACAAGTTCAGGAAGATCAAATTATAAAATAGTAGATAACAAGCTCTTATGTGAATGGATTATGAATCCTTATACACAAATATGAATGAAAATGGAGAAAGCGCAGGAAAAAGGGTAAAAGAATAATACAAAAAATGTTCTATGCAATGCTTAACTGAAAAAGAAATGTTTAGCAGCCTTATATGGGGAAGAAGGATGCCAGAGAAGACTAGAGAAAGAAAAGCTAGACTATTTCCATTAGTGCCGTACATGAATAGTACAACCCAAAGGCAAGTGTAATTGTAATTTCAAATGATTTTGATAGCTTAGAACTGTAGTACCTGTATGCATGACAAGAGAGAGCTCTGAAGCACTTTGTTCTCAACAACACATCTGCATCAGGACAGCAATATCAGTTTCAGCCACAACAGCAGAAGAAACAGAACAGAGGCATGTCCATGCACATACCCCAATACTTCTTTATTTACATCTCTTGCATTGTAGCGAGTGTATCCCAGGCCAGTATAATCCCACACCTTCAAGAATACAAGCAAGCATGACCATTTTTCAATTAAAAAAAACTATTTATTTAGCATGAAATATGCAAGAGTCTCTCACTATTTAAATTTTTGGCATAGTCAAGTGTGTAGGGGTGCAGGGGTTCTACACTATTTAGCAATCATGAGTAATTGATCTACAAGCTCATGTTTATGTATAGCTTTCAGCTAAATCTTTTATATGTTTTCACAGTGTGAAGTTAATGAAATTTCTTTATTGAATTCTTAAAAAAAAAAAAGCAGAAAGAGACATGCAAGAGATTCAATACCAAAAATCATTACTGATTTGTGAGAGCAGATAACTTAGGTTGGAAGACAGATAGCTAACTAAAGAAGTGCTTTTGCATAATCGAGTTTGGTGAATAAATTAATTGACAACTTACCGATTAAGAATGATTAAAGCAACGTATAAGATAAATCTATCGGGAGGTAATTCATTTATAATGCAGATAATCTCATAAAGCCTAATTATCTACCAAGATTACAAAGGTCTACTGCTCTTCAACAAGACTGAAATCTAATGCGCATGGATATCCACGATGGATGGTACAGGGAAGGAAGATACTTCATCTATATCTAGAGAGATAATGAAGTAGGTTGATAAAAGAGTTGCATTCTTCTGCAAGATGAGATTTAGCACTCATTACGCATCAACAAGAATTAAAGTTCTGCTCAACTGATTGGGAAAAATGCAAATTCAACAAACTAATGGAAATTGTACCTTATCATACAAATAAATTTTACAAATTGCAAATATAGACACCATTTTTGGACCAGAGGTCCCTCCAATAAGCAGTCCAGGGTCTTGAGCTAAGGAAAACTGGAAAATAAAGAAATCCTAGAAAAGTTACATCATGCCAGGATTCCTGAATCGAGTCAGAATACAGATGTCCCTTAATTGAATTCCAACAACCAAATGACATCTGATTGAAGTGGATTTTTTTTTTAAAATCTCAAAGCTGACCACTAGAAGATTGTGCTACACAAGCAGTCAAAGGCAAAAACTAGGTTGGGTAATGAACAAACTATCATGCCTTCAGCTTTGGAACAACCCACAATAGTTTACAAAAATTCCACTCTTGCAAAGAGTTTTTGGTATTTCTCTGAAAAAAAAATTCAAAAATGGTTTGGATATCACGATTCTGTTCATTCTTTTCTTATCAATATAAGCTTAAAATAGGAAAATGGTACATCTAACTAATACTCAAAAGGAATAGGTTTTACACTTGGGGTTGAGGTGCGAATAAAAAGCAAGGCATAAAATACTGTCACCATAAAAAACAAAAGCAGCAATTGGAATAAAAAAAGGAACTTAATGCATGTTAGCGCAACTCAAAAACTATCTGAATATGGAACTCTATTTTCAAAATAATTTTACGTACAGACTGATTAAGGAAAAAGAAATGCATTAATTGTTTTATATCAGAAAAACACGTCAAACAAAGGATAGACAAGTAGTTTGATAAAAAAGACACCTACTAACCTGCATTTTGTCAAAGTATGCATGCCGATGTTGCTGGACATATTCCCAAGCACCAATCTCTGTAAATGAACAAAATTTTTCTTACTCTGCGTTTGATGATAGTAGCATTTCTATTCTACTAAACCGGTCAGGCACCAACAATTGGAAGGAAATTTCATTTAAACAAATAAAATAATTTAAATCAAGTAAGTGGTAGAGGCATATATGGGGAAAGTGGGATATGTACTCAAGTAATATGAATTGATTTTAAATCATCCATCTGTCTGCAAACTTGTTCCAATAAATTCTTGGATATTGTTACTTAAATTCTTCTGTTGGAGCATGAGAAACAAGAGCTAAGCTGATACCTTTGAAAATGGATATAGTTGCTGGTGTTACAGTACTGACCCTTGGATCCGGCGGATCATCTTTCTTGATAGTAATTCCATTGAGCAGTGCTGGATTACTATCGATGATGGCAACATTCAGATGTTTTGTCAGTGGCATGCTTGCTGCAAATCCACAAGAACTGAAATAATTTTGAGAACTCATAACAATCAAAAGACACAAAGATGCTAAAGTAAGCCATGCCTGTTGAGATATAAGCAATAGTACTTCATTATAACTTTCTCACATTTATCATTCATTTCCTTTCACTCACCAAAAACCAGAACAGCCTGAAAACAAAGTAGATTATCATGTCACACCAAAAGCAAGTCCCAGAATATCCCATAACGAGTTCGTCATCATGTATGACAACACAGGGGAATAACTTATCAGAGAGGAAAGTTGCCCAACTAAGCACCTTTTTCAGCACTACAATTTCCTCGAACTGAAATGTAAGCACTGGAAATGCACTCAACAAACTGACAAATCCAGGGCAGAGGCCATGTCACAACACAAGCACTAACTATTATATTTGCAGCAGCAACTTCATTGGCTCATTTTAGGAGTTATAAGTTACAGCAATGCCATTTTTCAAGATTCTGGACTAGGGGCACATTAGGGTGCAAGAAATTGTAAATTCACGCACTACATCAATCACCAGAAAGAAAGATTATGACCTAAAGCAAGCACAAATGATGATGAGAATATAATAACAAGCACAACAGATCATAAGCATTACTTACCTAGGGAACAGGCAACAGCCATGCCGACCATTCCTCCACCAACAATAGCAACATCATACTTGTCATGGTGACTAGTGAGTCTTTGCTTCTCAACCTTTTCAAATGTTAATCATAATAAATAACACATCTGTCCATAATATGAAACCATTTAACACAAACAGGACATAAACAGGGAAAGCATGAGACAAATTTAAACAAAAGCAAATTCAAAATACCCAGACAAATATCTGATAAAAACACAACAGCCACAATTTTCACAATTCTAAAGAAAAGAAGAAAACTAAACCCATGAGATGGTGACCCTTTTGACAGGTGGAGGACAAAACTAGCAAGGTTTCCTCTTCAATATTACACCCTCCATCTTCAAAATCCATAAATGATCAGGATAAATCTCTTCCCCTTTGATATGTCTTCATTATTCTCCCTCTGTTTCATGCCAAATGTTCTTAAAAGAGCATTTTTCTATATACTCTATTTAGAACACTCACTAGAGATGGCGAGGATGGAAGAAAAGCTCACAAAAAAAGGTTCATTGAAAATAAGCAAGTTGCTTTTCACAACAAAAAATGTCATCACATTGAGCATCTGTAACATATCTGGACATATGATAAGTTATTGAGGAAATTAACCAGTCAAAGTTATTTTCTTTTGCCATTCATTGCTTTCACACAATATGCTAAATGTTCCTAAAAACAGATGGCTCATTATTAACATAATATAAGTCAAAAGTTTCAAAAATAAAAAGCAATATCAGGTTGGCATATGCTTGTGCTGGGGAACACTCAACTGATTGTCTCTCCTATGCATAACCAGTAAATGCAAAAGGGAGAGGATGTCCAAGACCTCGTTTATAATTTCATAATAAAAAATTTTCATATGCTTCTTTAATACATAGGGAGCTTTCCCTCGAAACCAAGGACCACAAGTTACCTGATGGGTTTCATCAGTAACAGCAAAACAACAATGATATCTAAGGAACAGCTGACTCTTGAGACGGTCAACAATGAATTTTAAGTAGTTTCCTTGGGAAAAAGCTACATAATATAAAAGGGAGGAACTACCACCAGGAAGTACACTGATCTCTTACAGTTCTTTCAAGTGTATTTGTTAAAATCCAACTCCGTGGAAAAGGTTTTCTAGGGCAGAGAGCCACTAGTTAAAGAAAGTACAGAGAGCGATAAGATGAAGTAATTTGTCAGCCACCATCTATGATCAGTAGAGTTTTCAACATCGATAAACAGAGTGGAAAATGGAAAAAAAAAAAACGGAGCTAGCTTACGCAGCTAACCTTCCATCTGAATGCCCACCCAAGACAATCCATACTTTCGTAGTCCACAAGAGAGAGAGAGGCCAAAAACTTTTGAATTACATCCTCAGTTCAAATGCTAAACATGATAAATTTGTAATGAAACAATAGAGAAAATGCGGGCACCTTGTTTCAACAGATAAATGACAGATATCATCTGCCTAGAACAAAAAAGAAGCCACAGCTCACCTAACGCGGTAATCTCATGGGAGACTTGAAAATAAATGGGGTTCAATGCCTAAAACGTTTAACGTCCTACAACATTCTACATCTCAACCAAACTTCTTATCCATCTAGCACCGTCGAACACTGTCAAACATCAGGAATCCCAATTGACTCAAAGCCAGTTGAGATGCCCGAAAAAATCACAATCAAGTTTGGGTCTGGTCAGTGCTCAGACTCACAGAAGCAGCATCACAAAACGACCTCCAAGCAACCCGGGACAAGCAGGGATTTCCAGCAAATCTCCAGGCAACAAACCTGCAACGAGAATCCCAGCAAATCAAACAGTCAGACGGGAGCAATTCGTAGAATTATCTCAGCTAAAGCTCATCTCGGATAAAACGCTGGAAGCAGAGGATAGAGAATAGTCTGGCATTGAGATGCGGTACCTGTTCATGGTTAAACTGCAAGTGCTCGCATCTACTCTTCAACGAGAGGGAGAGAGAGGGACGAGACGAGCGAATCAGCGTTAGGATCAAGGGACGGCACCCGGCGAGGTGAGATCGGTTTCCGAGCTGTCACCTCTTACACTTCAGCTAGGGAATCAGCTGCGCAGCTCATCAGAGGGGGAGTCGGGGAGCAATTCGCGAGCCACCGAGCGGCGACGATTCGGAGAGGGGGCATGGTTGGGTTGTTGGTTCAAGAAATGAACAAAAACCGTCCGAACCGGAAGTACCGGTCCGGTAATAGTGTCCCTACTGCTGGTCTTCCTCCTAGACCAAGAAATTTTTTATATGATATCTAACCCCCAATTTAACCTAAATTATTAATTATATTACAAATTATTTTTTTAATAAATAATCACAGTAAACTAACAGAGCCTGCAATTTAAAGATTTTCTCTTTGTTTGGGGGAAAGATTTCTCCTCTTTCTTCTTGGATGGAAAAGCTTAATGACGATAACAACCCCGCACTTTCACTTAATTACGGCCGTAATGGCACCTCTGGGCCTCTTTCCCCCTCGTTTTGGGATGGCGAATTGGTGAAATCCACAATTTTTATTTACACAAATATTTGAACATTCACCCACATAATAATTATTATTATTTATTTAAATTTAAATCATGACAAATCAGTGTAACATAGAGATGGGCAAGCCCACTGACGATCCAGAGCTATATTTCTAGGGAGAATCAATTCCAATTAGTAATATTAAGAAAAAATCAGACTGTAATTCAACTTAAATTGAGTCTCCTCCCTAAAATTCTTTTCATATAAATCTTAAGATGAGAAGATATTAAATATCTCGATCATGTCTATAACTTGAATTAATAACATTCACTTCAGTCCATAGATAGAGAGAGATCATGTCCAACAATGAGAACTGGAGCATGCACCAGAGCCCTTTCTGCGTCTCTCAGCAATTCCAGATTTACATAAGATTCAAACAGAAAAAGGGAGCAAATTCGGAAGACGTTAACCCATCAAAGATGCAAATGAACGTCGAGTTAGTGACAGATGAACATCAAAAATCGAAACCCAGACGGCTGTGAAAATTACGGTGCTCTGTTTTTTTTTACCTCCTTTTTTTGGCAACTGCGAATACTTCTTCCTCCTCATTTTTTCTTTCTTGGCGGTTAAAATGGAAATTGGGAGAGATTTATGGGAGGCAGAGGCTCGAGATTTTGACCTTGATCTCGGTACGTCCACTGGCACTGATCTTGACTCCAGTATGCTTGATCAGCGGTGCTGGGAATGTCAAAGGCTCCCTGATCTTTCGCTTCCCAATCCGACGGCACAAACACTCCACTGCAGGGCCCACTCCCCATCCCAGCCAAATCCACGTTGACCGCTTGATCGAATAAGCCACCGAGAGTCTGACTCTGACCCTGATCCTGCCACTGGAACTGCTGACACGTGTCGTGACTAGGTTGGCTCAACGGCACACCGCTGAACTCAAGCCCGCATGCGATTGGCTCAGCCGAGGCGCTTGGAAAGTCGGCAAAGTTTCCGACGCCCGGGAGAGTCACCGTCTGCGCTCCGTGACCGAGCAGCTCGTGAATGCACGCGCCGCCCGGACTTGGGTCTGTGGTAGGTACAGCTAGTAGTTGATACTCCCGGACATTCAGTGAAACGCCTCCGGAGGAGGAGGCGACTGCAGTCGCCTCTGAGACGGACTCCGTGGTCATGACGGGGACAGTGGTCGCCGCGGTGAGGGTGGAGCTCTCGCTGCTTGAGTGTGAGCTCGACTTCCGCACCGGCAGCATCGTCGGCGGTGAATTTGCGGCTCTTGAGACCTCACTGGTGGCGGTCGTTGCATTTGGCTGCTCCGGCGGGGACATCTTTGCCTTGGAACGCTTGTTCTTGCGGCACCCACCGCCGATGGGGACGTTCCGGAGGACGCCGCCCTTGGTCCAGTACCGGCGGCAGCTCTTGCAGAAGTGGCGAGGCTGGGAGAGGTTGTAGTTATTATAGTAACAGAACTTGGTATTGGGGGAGTCGCAGCGCGGGCACTTGAGGGACTGGTGATTGTGGTGGGAGAGCGGGCGGAGCCGCCTCTCCACGGCACCCCCGAACAACCTCCCTCCGGCGATCAACTGCAGATCCTGCATCCCCAAACTCAAATCAAACTACAGACTCAAGACGGTATCGAATCAAAATAATTCGCTCATCAGCTTCTGTTAAACTCCTTCCTTCCTTCCCTCTCTCTCTCTCTCTCTCTCTCTCTCTCTCTCTCTCTCTCGATATCTATGCCGACTTGATTGATTGTTCACATCGTTCACGATCCCGTACGGAAATGGCAGCGTGACGAAGAAGATAAAGCAGCAGCAGAGATGAGTATTAACAGCGGCTTCTGAGCTACTCTGTTCTTCTGACAGCAAATGCATGAAATATCCTCTCCTCCTTGCACACCTTCCAACTGCTTCCATTTCGCGTTATCTGTTTACGTGTTACCGAATTTGCCCCTTGAAGTGACTGTCCGACTCCTGCCTACGAATTTCTAATTTTAAGTTAAAATCGAGTAGTTTTAATAGTAATTTTGTCATATTATTATTTATTTTTTGCTAAAAATGATGATATCCATTTAGCCATTAGGAATTTAACCTTATTTCATATCCAAATAATATCTGAATTCGGAGCTTACCTTGCAGACAATGTTACATCCTGCAACACTGGATTCGTTCTTAGATAGGTAACGGATGGAAGACGTCAGTGCAAGGGCGATATGGGTATTTCGGTTTGTCTTCATGTTAAGTGGGGTGAGGTAGCAAGGCGGTTGGGGGTAGCGGGACCGTACGTACGACGACTAATGCAAAAGTATGGTGGGACCGGGTACGGCGAGCGGACAGAGGCCGTCCATCGGGGACGCGTGTACGGCGGAGAGGTCGGGATGTTGCTGTCCACATAAAATCCGGTTGTCGCCTTGTCGGCAGACTGTTTGATCCAATGGCCAATCCGGGACGCCTCAGATGTGACTGGTGCAGAACCTGCCACGTTGCCGCCTCGCGTTGGTGANCTCTCTCTCTCTCTCTCTCTCTCTCTCGTGTGATCCTTTCACATTCCCTCCTCAACCCATCCATGCACTTCATCGTGACTGCCACTTTCGTTCTAGAAACCAACGATTCGATAATACGGCCATCAAAATCGACATACACGGGTCCATCTTGCCCCACTGGACAGGGAAACCGCTCGCACAGAGTACTAAAGTTTAGCAAAGATGTGGCGAGGCATTGGTTACGGTTGTTGCCACCTTTGGAATTTGGAAGTGCTATTATTATTAAATAAAATAGGGGGATGTGTTGTCTAATCCAAGCTCACCACCGGCCGTCGGCTAGGCTCCACCGGCTGGACAGGACCGCCAGTGCGCTCATCCCATACTCCGGGCCCCGCCACTCGCCGGGTCGCGTTTATAGGTGCCCGTTCAATCAGCCTCGATTAAGATATACTCACTGTTGAATTGGTGGAGGGTATTATCAGTTAAGGAGCCACCCATCAGCATATACTCTTCTAGTATGGACTTTGGGTGCCGGAGAAGAACGGTTCCCGGACGTCTCGATTTTTCATACGCAAGAGGACATCAGAAGCCATGGAAGCCAAAACTTTCCGATACCCGAACTAGCCAGTCGATCGTTTGTCGATATTTGCTAATCATGGGCTTGGATTCTGGCGGCTACAAGATATGGGCCAAGAAGAAGAAGAAGAAGAAGAAGAAACTCGTGCTCATTATTGGGCCACAATGAGCCTAATGTTGAAGCCCGATGGTCCATTATCAAAGGATTTCCTCCCCCACCACTGCTCACAGTTTCGGGTAGGTCGGATCTAACTCGCGTGAGATCAGCACAGTACGCACACGTGATGAGCTTCTTCTCAGCCCCGACAGATCGAATTGTCGTGTTTCGAGTACGAACCTGCTCTATGCATTGGCAAGTAGCCTTAGCAGAGACGTCTGGAAACCACAGGGACGACGCAGACAGAGATCTCGGTGTGATTCCATCAGGAATTTGTGGGTCCGGACAACCTGTCCTGGTCGTCATTTTCGTAAAACATCGCAGAGATATTCGTGCCATCTGCTACTTGGGTGGTGGGGGAGACGAGGAATGTCAATCGAATTTGATTGAGACTAAGAAATTAATCAAGATTTAAGGGTCTCATATATTTTAATTAAATTAGTCTTAATCGTGGTTTAATCAGATCTGCACTCGCGCCGCCCCCCCCACCCCACTGCCACCACACGCCACCGAAGCGCGTGCGCTGCACGCATCGACAACCACTCCACGGCCAAGAACAAGCCCACTCATTCCAAATCAATTCTTTCTTTCTTTTTTCTTCTCAAGAGTACTAATAGAAAATCAACTGCGAATGGCACACGTGAAATTGTGGGCCGTTGCCGTGTTCATAATCCATCTGCAGATTTCATGGAAATTTTAAGTTCGAGATATTAGATGTAACATGTATATACGTATAAATATATCCAATTCTTATATTTATATTATTATAAAAAAATTATTCGCCTTATAGTTCTAAAATTTTGAAACCCGCTGATTAGTGGATGTGAGCAAGCAGGCAATTAAGTAAACTGATCAATTCGAAAATTTTAAATCAAAATTGATCCACGGGGATGGGGGATGACGAGACGTCACCTCAACGTCATCCCCCATGCGCGTGGGCTGCGGGGAACTTCCGGTAACTGTGTGCTTTCNGGAATTTGTGGGTCCGGACAACCTGTCCTGGTCGTCATTTTCGTAAAACATCGCAGAGATATTCGTGCCATCTGCTACTTGGGTGGTGGGGGAGACGAGGAATGTCAATCGAATTTGATTGAGACTAAGAAATTAATCAAGATTTAAGGGTCTCATATATTTTAATTAAATTAGTCTTAATCGTGGTTTAATCAGATCTGCACTCGCGCCGCCCCCCCCACCCCACTGCCACCACACGCCACCGAAGCGCGTGCGCTGCACGCATCGACAACCACTCCACGGCCAAGAACAAGCCCACTCATTCCAAATCAATTCTTTCTTTCTTTTTTCTTCTCAAGAGTACTAATAGAAAATCAACTGCGAATGGCACACGTGAAATTGTGGGCCGTTGCCGTGTTCATAATCCATGTGCAGATTTCATGGAAATTTTAAGTTCGAGATATTAGATGTAACATGTATATACGTATAAATATATCCAATTCTTATATTTATATTATTATAAAAAAATTATTCGCCTTATAGTTCTAAAATTTTGAAACCCGCTGATTAGTGGATGTGAGCAAGCAGGCAATTAAGTAAACTGATCAATTCGAAAATTTTAAATCAAAATTGATCCACGGGGATGGGGGATGACGAGACGTCACCTCAACGTCATCCCCCATGCGCGTGGGCTGCGGGGAACTTCCGGTAACTGTGTGCTTTCGTGGGACCCCCGTCTCTCAAGAGGACGCTAGATTTTTTGACATTTGGCCCGACAGTCAACGTTGAAGGGGTACTTTGTTTTATAAAATAAACAAATAAAAAATTAATTTGCATATGATGGTCCTTGATTAACCATTTTATTTTATTTCTTACCGCGGCAAATTCAACTTCCATCACGTCCTCCGCGACGTAGCATGCCAGAAGTTATCGTGTCCAAGCGATGGTACTTCATCCACTGAAAACCGTAACTGGGCCAGACCGGAGCAATACGGTTGAGGGGGTGGTTCTAGTGTGGATTGTGCGGAAACAACCCATTAAACCGTACCCAGCCAAAATAATTTCCAATGTGACCCAACCCAGAACCGTGGCATAAAATTAAATAGTAAAAAATATAAAATGCAAAAGTAGAAAGGGGCTCACAGGCTGAACTGTGAACCGGGTAGTTCGGCTCATGACTTGACACATACTAGGCCCGGTCCCTGTGCGGTTCATAAATTTCTCTAGGTGAATTTTTTTATAGATTTGTAATTGATAGTAAAATTTACTAAATAATTTTGCTATCGAAAAACTCTTGAAAATTTATGAAGGTTTCCGAGAAGCAATTCTTTTGCAGTTTCTTCCAATAGAAGTCTTTCTATCAAACCACTCGAAATATTTATTAAAAGATTTTTTCTCTCATAAAAAAGTTTATCAACTGAATTTATATTATCGAAGAATATCTCAAAAAAATTCTGACAAATTCCTCGGCTGCCAACGGTCGGAAATTGCCCAATTCTCAGAAAATTTTTCCAACGCCTTTCTCTAACAAAATTTTCACTGGAAAATTCTGATACTTAGCTTCCTTGGAAATTAGTCTTGGGAAGTAGACAGATTTCTAGCAGTATATATTCACTTGTTAATTTTGATCCCTTAAAAGGAAAATATAGTCAAAGTTTTTGCCGAATGTTTTAAAATTTTGTCCGATCGTAGAGGGACAGGACAGGCTAATAGGACCATTCACTTATTGTCTACATACTCACATATACATATATATATATATACATATACATATAAGTCAGATAAGCTAAGTAGATTGAATTGAATGATTTTAGCTAGCTTTACTGATCAGATCGCTTATATTTTAGGAATTAAAAAAAAAGGAAAAATAAGAAAGAGATTGGAGGCTGACAAGGAGCCTCTTTCAGTAACTGCACCGGAGAGAGACCGTTGTATCGTGTCGCTATGGTACTATTCGACCGTTCTGACATGACACCGTCAGCTCCCCTGTCACGGTGCAACCGACACTCTGACGGTGACTAACGGCCGTAAACTTTGTATACGGTACAAACTACCGAGGAAGCCAAGTGTCTTGTCTCTCCCCCCATTATATCGTCGGCATCTCTTCTCCCCCATAATATCGCGATATGTCATTTTGGACACCTTTATTTTATTGCCTAGAATTATTCCCTCTCTTTATATCTACACTTTTAAAACAACTCCAAGATTCTTTTAATACAGGTTTTCTATTCATAAAGTCCCAATTTAAAATGTGATATCTTTCTCTTTTAGTTAATTTTCAGATTTAAATTTTATAAATGAAAATAATTTATATTATAATAAAAGATCTTTACTTTCCAATAAAATGACTAAATTAGAGTCTGAATTAATGAACTTAGATATAATGTAATATGACAATAGAAATCAAAGTACTCGGGAAATTGTCACGAGATATTGTCGGCTAATGCCAACTAACTCCGTTACCTCCACAATCTGACGGCGGGCGCACGGTGATCCTCTACTGCCCCGTTGGATCTCGCCAGGCGCATCAGCGAACGATCGGACGCTGCCGCGTCTTTGCTCGGCTCACCCCCACCGACTTCNGCGTCTTTGCTCGGCTCACCCCCACCGACTTCCCAATTTAGATGGCGGGCATTTCACTCCCGCATTTATGTCTCAAGAAAACTGCAGTGTGACCCCTACACTTTTTTCTTTATTTTTATTAGTACCTAACATTTCATTCTCTCGCGATTTATCCCCTCTAATTCGAGAAGGGTCTCAGTTCGACCTAGTGGTTTTCAACTCAAGATCGTGGAGCACAATTGGTCAAAATAGTGGGATGGAAAAGAGAAATTCAAATCTGCCGAATCTAGTCCTAGCTTGGATCGAAATTGATGAGTTGACATTATACAAATATTGTATGTAGCACACAAAAATTATAAAGAAAAATTTAGCATTATTAAATTATAGTATTCCTAAATATAAATTTCTACCCCACAAAATATTTGTATTTTCCATGTCTTTACTGTTTTCAAAATATTTATTAAATCAATGTAAATCTTTAATAAATAGCAGGACAAAATCAAGGATCAAACCATTGAACGGGGCGACAACTACTATTGATCCAACGAAATGGATCGATATGAAACAGTATGTAAATTTGAGGGAGTAGAGTGGTATTAATCTGAATTCCACCACCCGAGCTAACCTTAGTTAAATCGACCGCTAACCACGGTTGATTTTTCTATGTGCATCGCACTTCACTCTCTCTCTCTCTGTTTCTTCTCTTGTTGAGGACCTCCAACTTCGTCGCCCGTTCCTGTAGTCGCTAGCACTCGGATGCCAAGTCTACAATTCTTCGTTTGACGTTTTCTGCGGTTGTGAACGGTCAACAGTCCGGTGACGTGCGGAGAGGAAACTCACCGGGAAAAGAGTCGTTATCCAGCGGAGTTCGCATCCTCATTGCGTTGTTTCGGATCGGAGGATACGAGATTGAGGGGAGTTGTTTGTGTTCTGGTAGTGGAGTGGATGTGAGATCCGGAAAGGAATATAAGGAATTTTGTGGTGAGAATTGGGCTATTTACGGCAGGTTCTTCAATTTTGGTGCCAACTGTGGGATTTTCGTTCTGTCCCGTTCTATTTATAGCAGATTTGTAAATTGGACCTTCGAGATTCCCAAGGGGAGGGACGCAATAGTGCCAGAGGAAGGAAGTCATTCCTCCGGATTTCATTTGGTGTTCATTCAATTTGTTACGGAGCGTGCTTCATTTTTCAAACTTACGATCCTGCATTGCTGCAGCATCGAGCGGCATTTGATTTCCATTATGTTGTAAGGATATTTGGTCAAGAGTTTGATTATTTGCATTGGAGGGTGGAAACGCATTGGGGGACCGATATGATGATTTCATCATTTGCGCAAAGTAGATAGGAGTGAAATCAAGTGTGAGGTTCAGAGATGGGGTCGAAGGCATTGGGAGCGAGCAAAATGGAGAAGCTCAAGAGCTCGGTGATGGTGCCAGCTTCTCGGTCCAGGATGAAACTGTGGATGATCAGGGCCACCACCACCGTGCTGCTGTGGACGTGCGCCGTTCAATTGACGGCCTTAGGAGAGACTTGGGGCCCCAGAGTGTTGAAGGGTTGGCCGTCTTGTCTCTCCCAGCAGTCGGCGGTCTTGAAGGATAAGGTCTCCACTGTTCCAGCCCGTGTCTTGCCGCCCAAAAGTGAGTTCTCTTTTATTTTTTTTATTCCTACTCTGTTCTTGCTAACCCATTTGGAATTTGAGGCTTGATTGTTAAAACGATGACGGTTGGCGAGAATTGTTCATGGTTTCGTTATTCATGTAGTTCTTATGAAATATTTAATGATTACTCAAGTATCC
The DNA here is from genome assembly GCA_900006705.1 of Sonneratia caseolaris. Classification (NCBI taxonomy): domain Eukaryota; kingdom Viridiplantae; phylum Streptophyta; class Magnoliopsida; order Myrtales; family Lythraceae; genus Sonneratia; species Sonneratia caseolaris. The sequence goes on from CXYZ01007473.1 coordinate 209,203, forward strand.
ATTTTTATCCAGGGGGAGCTTACATGTCCTTAAAACCTAACTGGTGGACAGTATATTCTGAATTATGAATTTAGGGTTTGAAATTACACCATAGATTTGTTGGTTGGAGTTGGAGCAATTTCCTTTTCTCATAACATGTTCGCGTTAGGTCAAATATAATCTTCTGGGCCTTACTTCAACTCTCAAAAATCAACTTAAAGTTCCAAAATTTTATTCTCATGCCTTTTTTACTTTCGCATAATTGTCATGCTTTATTTGAATGATTGGGGGATCCAATTTCTTATTAATTGCAGAATAGGAAGAGCATGGCGTGCCCTTTACAATTTAGCGTCCATGATGGCTAAGGCTATAAGTTAATATGTGACTTGCATTGAATACAATCTCATTTCTGTTGCTGATAGGGATTTATAGGAACAATGGGTATCTGATGGTTTCATGCAATGGCGGGCTCAATCAAATGAGAGCTGCGGTAGGTCTTCAGTGGCTTCTCTGCACATGAATCTTGTCACAACATTTCTAGCCACCATCTGTTTGTAGCTTGACATATTCGGTTGTTTCTACTGACTTCGGGACGACTTGCAGATATGCGATATGGTTGCAATTGCGAGATACCTGAATGTGACGCTTATTGTACCAGAGCTGGATAAAACTTCTTTTTGGAATGATCCCAGGTTTGTTCACCGAGAATCCTTCCTTTGGCTCAGAGTATTCATTTTTCTTAAACTATTTTAATTTATTATGCTATCTTTTTAAGATTACATGTATTGCTTATGCAGTGAGTTTCAAGACATATTTGATGTGGATCACTTCATTACATCCTTGAGAGATGAGGTTCGGATATTGAAGGCGTTGCCTTCTAGGCTGAAGAAGAAGGTTGAACAAGGAAGGATTTATTCCATGCCACCAGTTAGTTGGTCAGATATATCCTACTACCATGATCAGGTCAGGATTTTTCTGGTTAATATGTTGAAACCAGGCCTAACTAGCTATTTTTTAGCAAACTCTCGAAGGGGTTGGATTACATTGCTGCAGTCCATACTTCTTCTGGGAATAATTTTCTTTGGTTGGCATCCAAACGTCACGTTAACTATCTGTTTGCTGCTTGCAGATTCTCCCACTAATACAGAAATACAAAGTTTTACACTTGAATAGAACTGACGCACGACTTGCTAATAATGGCCAACTGCTAGACCTTCAGAAGCTGCGATGCCGGGTTAATTTCAGTGCCCTCAGGTTCACCTCCCAGATAGAGGAGATGGGTAGAAGGGTCATCAAGCTATTGAGGCAAAATGGCCCTTTTCTAGTTCTTCATCTTAGATATGAAATGGACATGCTCGCATTTTCAGGATGTACGCAGGGTTGTAGCCCTGAAGAAGCAGAAGAGCTGACAAGAATGAGGTGCAGCCAATAAATTCTCTTTCTTAAAGTTCTTTCAACGAATGGCTCTTCAGAGACATTTTGTTTTTACAGTAAGTGTATTTATCTTTTCAGATATGCCTATCCTTGGTGGAAGGAAAAGATAATAAATTCAGACCTGAAAAGAAAAGATGGGTTGTGCCCTTTGACACCTGAAGAAACTGCACTTACTCTGAAGGCTCTTGGTATTGATCAAAACATTCAGATCTACGTTGCAGCAGGCGAAATATATGGTGGAGAAAGAAGGATGGCAGCTCTAGCCGAATCTTACCCTAGACTGGTCTGTGGGTCTAACCTGAATTTTTCTTTCACACTGGGGATCCTTGGTTTTTTTTTTTTTTTTGATCCAGCACACTGTATGTTGTAAACAGGTCAGGAAGGAGACCCTGTTGCAACCCTCAGATTTGAGATTTTTCCGGAATCATTCTTCCCAGATGGCAGCTCTTGATTACCTCGTCTCATTGGAGAGCGATATTTTTATTCCAACATACGATGGTAACATGGCGAAGGTTGTTGAAGGACATCGCAGGTAGTGTTGGTGTTTCTGTAAGCAGCACGGAATGTGTTGGTGCTTGTATACAATTTACACAGATCGTATTTATGTACCGATATATGGATCAAAGATTCATCTGTCTATCGATTGAAATGTCACACTTGCAATCTTTTCTCTCTAGAAAGCACAAGTTACAGATTTTGTTGTTTCTTGGTGTTTCAGGTTTCTTGGATTCAAGAAGACAATTCTCTTAGATAGAAAGCTTTTGGTTGAGTTGATAGACCAGTATAGTTCTGGAATTCTCAGTTGGGATCAGTTCTCATCTGCAGTCAGTATCTCCCACGCGAATCGTATGGGCAGCCTGTCAAAGAGACTGGTTATCCCCAACAGGCCCAAGGAAGAGGATTACTTCTACGCCAATCCATACGAATGCTTACGACCATCAGATGATGGCGTAATAAGGAGCACTTGATCTGATCACCATTTATGGGGGGTATTACCATGGATTAGTGGTCAACGTGCTTTCTGCAGCGCTGTCTATTCTTTGATGCGTTCTCTGGCTGTTCTGTCACGCGCGGTGTGGAAAACTCAGTTTTTGGGAGCAGCCGTGAAGGTTCTAGGATGACGACTCCTGCACTTTGAGAAAATCGAAGCTTTTGGGTCAGTCTGCAGAGGATAAGCTTAATGAGATTCATGTTTCATGTAGAATGCGAATAATCAAGGTGGTGTATAGAAAAAGATCATCATAGAGCCAGATCTAGATTGGACTTGCCTCATCACATGGGCAAGAAGTGTGATATTATTAGTTTACATGGGTTGGATCCTGGAAAGGTAATTGTCCTCGACCGTTCATTCTGTGTATTATATTATTGCTGGGTTCATTCTCATACGTGAGGTCTCATTAAACTAAGTGAAAAACTCAGCATCTACAATTAATTAATAACACACATAGAAAAAAGTTTGGATGTTGAGAGATCGTCCTGACCTCTTCTTGTGCTTGGTTTGTCTGGGTCCAATAATTGCTTCATTGCTCGGAGTGGCAAAGCAAAATTCTTTGCCTGTGGAGGGCTCCTCTGACCGACCCGGAAGTTGCGTATGATTCGATATGTTCAGCCATTTTAGAAGAAAACGTTTGCCAATCTTGGTTCCCGATTTGCGCGGTCTGCAGAATGCTCATCATCGACTCGGGTCGCTGGAAGACTCTTTCCTGATCAAATATGTATTGGTCGTTGAGAGGGATCTCCTCGTCATCATCCTCTTTGGCCCTTGGAGTTCGAACTTTTTTATTGTTCCTTATTTCTTGATTGAATTGCATTGAAATTGAAATGAATAGTGTTGACATGACGCCGACACTTGCCTCTTTGTTTATGCTTTAGCGGTGTATATCTATATACATATATATATATATATATATATACTAATACTAATACTAATACACGAAGTGGAATGGCTGGAAGTGGTCCACTCAGTGACAATTTAATTACGTGTCTTGTGATCGGAGGGGACCGGATGAGGAGTATCTACTCCTCGGACAGCCATGAAGAAGTCGTCCCGACAAAGTCAGGTGTGGCTCAGTCAAGCAGTTGGGCTGGGTCCTTTTTTAAGAATTAAGGGCATTTACATATAGAGTTAGGATAACCGAATGTAAGATTTTATAGAATTTATTGATGAGATTTTAGTATAAATTGTATCACTCTTAATATAGTATTACAAATTCTCGTGTCTGAGTTCGATTTTTGTACGTGCGGTAATTTTTATTTTACTCTATTCCTTGTAATCTCCATCGCATTCCTGGCTCAAATGACCCTCAATGGTGATGATGATGATGAATGTGATTAGTCAGTTAGCATGAGATGCCGCCTTCTTCACCTCGCAGCTGCTTCCTCCGCTCCTCCTCCAACCCTACCGCCCATATAATAACATGTCCAAAGGGAGGCCTTAAGTGCCCTCAGAGCACGCAATTCCATGGCCCGGCCCTGGACCGGCACGATATTAGCATCCATGGGGCCAATGGTGTAATCGGTCCTGGCCGGCTGACCAGATAATTTTATTGGCGCGCCGGCCCAATAGCCCCGAATATTATTACCTCCTGTTCTTAAGAAAGTATTTACACTAGAACGAAAGTGACGGTCATAAGCTACATTTAATGCATTTTATCTGTAGCGATGGGATTTATATGGTAGAAAGAGGACAAATGCGCTAATTAACTTGAATTTCGATTCTGTTAATTATTTTAAATTACTTTATATATTTTTTTATATATTTTCTACGGTTAAAGTTTTTAGTGGGCTGCGCCGGGCCTAACTTTATGAGGCCATTGCCTTATTAGGCTGTATCCAGCCGGCATTGTAATATATTGCCAGCTCTACAATCCTTGAAATGACCAATCCCTTTCCCCATCACCCACCTAGAGAATTTGTCCACTTCCCCATCCGATGGTGGTAAGGAGGGGCCTGCGGCTGGGAGTAGAATTTTCCTTCGATGCCCATCAATAATCAATAACATCTCCTAGATCCCTACAGTTGCAATTCAGACTTGCCAGTGTGGGCCCTTCTGGCCCAAATGGCGGTATTGTAATATGATAATGGGCCAATCAAACTGGCCTGGCCCAAGCCCACCTACTTGCCGTCATCACAAGATTCACAACCACCACCCAGCCACAAGAGCAGCAGCGAGGGTGTCATTGTAATATCCGAGTCCCCAAGGCATATCAGGGGACGGCGAAGAAGAAGAGGAAGAAGGGCAGCAAACCTTTGATGGCGGCAGAGGCCTCGATCTCCTACGTCCAACCCCTTCACAGGCGGCGCGACCTTCATGCTCCTCTCCCCTCCTTCGAGGACCCTAACTGGTCCCGCCGCCACCACCACCACCACCATCATGACGGCCGGTTACACCTCCTTCCAGACTCGGGTTCCCTCCCTCTAGATCCCTCCCTCGACCGTGACAAAGCTGTCTGTGACCCCGAATCTTCCGATCTGTTCTCCCGCCGCGAGAGCCAGGCGAGTTTCGTCATGGATCTGTTCCAACAGCGCGTCGAGCAGTCGCATCCAGCCGTCGTCGTTGATGGAGGATCCTCCGATTCGATTCCCGCATCTTTCGAGGAGTCGAGCGTTGGGGTTGTGAACACCGGCGATGTGGCGGGGATGGATAATCCAGAGCTAGGTCTAGGCTTAGGGTTAGCTGTGGAGAGAACTGGGAACGGCATGCTTTTTGTCGATAACTGTGGTGATGATGACGGAGATGGTATGTTCTTCATCGAGAGGAGGGGGAGGGACTCTGCCTCGGATCCTGTTCAGATTGCTGGATCAGACTCGGAATCGGAGCACGATTTCAGAGAATGTATCCATTCAGATGGCGATTGTGGGTTTGATGAACGTGTGAATGGAGAGGAGAACGAAGATGATGTGGCCAGCATCTGTCTTTGTTGGGAATCTCTTCAATTGGAGGATCGTAGGGAGGAGGAGGCCCGCGAGGAATTCGAGTGGGAAGAGGTTGATGACCGCGTTGTTGATGAGAGAGAGTCGCTGAGTTTGTCCGTTGATGATGAAGGGTCAGGCTCGGTCTTGGTGTCTTTGATGCCAGCGATCGAAGCCGAGGAGGATGGAGTGAGTGTAGAGAGGATTGGAGGCTGGGGGAACTTGGAATGGGAAGTCTTACTGAATACTGGCCATCTGGACCTGAACCCAGAAGTGGGAACTGCAGAAGTATACCCCCACTTTGATGTTAACGATGACTACATCTCTACTGTAGATCTTGGTATGCTGGTCGGCCAAATCACAGAGGACGGTAGTGCCCTGGCGTGTAAGCCACCAGCTTCAAGTTCAGTGGTAGAGAATCTTCCTCTGGTGGTTGTGAGTAAGGAGGACGTGGAGAAGAACGAGAGCCTTTGTCCTGTTTGCAAGGACGAGTTTAGTGTTGGAGAGGAGGCATTGCAGCTGCCCTGTGGACATCATTACCACTCTGATTGTATTGTCATGTGGCTGCACATAAGGAATACATGTCCCGTTTGCAGGTATGAGTTGCCCACAGATGATGCTGACTATGAGAATCAGAGGACTGGGAGAGCATGAACAAGGTGATTTTCAAGGTGTGTCACTTGAAAGATACAGTTATCAGCTCAGGTTGTGCTAGATGTAAAATTTGTTAGTTGGGTAGAGTCTACCATGTCTTGTGTTTCAATAGTGAGCTGAACTGCTATCTATGGCTAGGTAGTAGGTGAGGTCGGAAAGGTGTTTCAGTCATATTGATTGTGGTGAATTCTGCTTGTGAAAATTTTTGTATAGGTACTAATATGAATGTTTATCATTAATGAAGTTATAGTTTGTTATTGTGTGTGGCTGTCTTTCAAGTGCTTTTTACCAATATTGAGACTCAAAGTTGTTACTCCAGTGGTTAATTCCCTGTGATTGTGCATGCTTATATTGAGTGCTGTGATCGTTAGATGTCATTCCATCAGTGGCTTCAGGAATTCTTATTCAGTAAATTGTCAGGATAGGTTAACGTACGGGGTTCATGTTGGTTATCTCATGCTCAGAGTACGTGCTCCAGTTTTAGGGGCTTGGAATAACCAAAGCACAGTTGGGGTTATAGTTCTTAAACTAGAATTCCATAGTTTGCTGTGCTTCAGAAGTCATTCCATACCCAGCCAACCCTCGAGAGCAATTGCAATGGGAGAATTCCATACTTACGATTGTTACATGGCCATTGAGTTGGATTGGTTGCCTGAATGCTTGAACTCGAAGTATCTCACCCTGAGATTGTAACTATGTGCTAAGGGAATCATAAAAGGGAAGAGTAGTTTGAGATACTCGATGCACAGTTTGGCTGCCAACCGAGACTTGTGATCGAACCTCCTGTAGCGATAAGAATTCTTCACGCTGTATGATTGTTGCCAGGGATTGGAATGTTGGGGGTCAGATGTCTGAACTCCTTAGCATATAGATGTGTATGGTAGTTGGTTACCATTACCTTGTAAATCTTTGGTTTCCTCGGAAGAAAACAGAACAAAGAGTTACGGAGCTTAGAACTGGTTCCTCTCAGTTCACTTCCTGTTGGGTTTGTATGTGGGCTAACGATACAGGACCAAACTGAACCTGTAATGAGGTTTCGGTTTTCGATCAAAATCAGATTCTTGCCCACCCTCATTTGAACTGATAGCAAACGTCCATGCCGATATCAATGGTACGCTCTCCAGAGGAGTAAAAGTCTTTTTTGTAGTGACTGAATCACTCCATTGGAACTACTGAAAATGAGTCATCTTGATGTTCTTATAATATGGGAACAATCTCCCTGGGATGTGAAAGTCCCGATTCAGGATCGCACGCGTTCATATCTCAATTTCAGTGTTGGTCCGTCGATCAGTCTGCTTTTAACTGTCTACTCTCTCTGCCCTCGGTACTGCAGGGATGGAAATAAATCCATGAACTGCTGGCTCGTAAACTCACCTCGGATCTGATTTCGTAAACCCGTTCCTTCAAGCGTGCCTGCGGTTTCCGGTATTTCCACCGGAAAGCTTGCTTTACATGCAGCATCGGATCACAGGTCGATAAGCAACACAGAGTCAAAAGCAGTCGGATAGACCGATCGGTTTGTGCAGATATCGGTCGGTGCACGGCATAGGCACATGAGGGCCGGCCCGAAGTAACCGAGAGGACGAAAGCAATTAGGAAAAACTTTTGGCGATTAAGCTCTTCGTCCAATCAATCTGTAGTTCCTTAACGAGGCTGTCTCCCGAGTGGATCTCTTCTTTTACCATACTTAGCAACAACTCCTCAGTCCTCAGCCTTCTTCCCTGTGCCAAAGACCTGCCTCATCTCCGTATATCAATACGATAAAATTCGTACCTATGCCATGGATAGGAGATAAATCGCAGGCATACGTCCTTCACTCTCAGATATTCTTTAACTCATTGCCGGCGATGCGTGCTCTCTCTTTCTTCTGGTTTCCCGCGGGATTGTTTTCCAATTTCTACCGTATTCGGAATCCCTTCTTTTCCATGTTTTCCAGTTGCCACCAGGGGGGAAACTACCATGTTTGTCTCGCCGGGTCTCATGCACGCAGGTCGTTTCCATAGGCTCAATCAATGAAGGCATATTTCAAAGGCATTCATTGCTACTTCATGTCATTCTTAAGAAAAATGGGTCCCCACATTTACTCCGATGTTTGCTCGTTTTCAGGTTAATAACTGAAACGCGTTAATCTTCTTGATCACGAAAGAGACTCGCGGCACGAATATTAGAATATGGCATGAAGAAGAGATGAATTAAATGACCATAATGCTCTCTCAAGGTATCTATCTATCATCCCCAGATGGACCGTGGAGAGCAACTCGACTTTTGGTTAAAATACCAAACCCGAGATACGTTCGTCTCACTTTCCGGGTCGCGAGCTCGGGATTTTTCTTGCCGTCAATGAGAATGCGTTAGGTGAGTGAACATTCTGCTATAAAAGCGTCTACACATCGGTGATTCCCTTCCTCCTCATTGTCAATGTCCCCTCTCTCCCCAATCCTCCCCTCTGAGCATAATAACAATGGAGCTGAGTGGAGTGAATCAGTACCCTGCAGTCCCTGGGAGTCGCCCGAATTGCGATTTCCCACCCCGGCAGGTCGGTTTGTGGCACTCGTCACCGAAACTGACCTCCTCGGCAGACTTCACTGCCGTGTCCTTCAGTAGCCTCCTCCTTCCGGACTTCTCCCCGACCGCATCTTCCCCCAGCAGCCCAATCCCGAGCCTTGACCCCGACACAAGGGACCCGCACCACCAGCAACACTGCATTCCCCTCCATGACAGCAGGAGGCTAAAGAGGATGATTTCGAACAGGGAATCGGCGAGGAGGTCGAGGCTGAGGAAGAAGAAGCAGATCGAGGAGCTGCAGGGCCAGGTGGACCACCTCCGAGTCGCCAACGACCAGTTGTCCAAGAAGCTCATCGCCCTGCTCGAGACCAATCACCAGATACTCCAGGAGAACACCGGCTTGAAGGATAAGGCGTCTTCCCTCCAAGCCATTGTCGCTGACCTGCTGACTCCCTTCCGGGTCTTCGATGACATCTCCAACTGCACCAGCCATCTCAAGTCCGAGCCGTCGAATCACGGTCACACCCATTAGGGAGTTTACCCGATAGATTCCTCTTAGAGTGGGAACTTTCCTAGGATTTCTCTTAAGGGGACCGGATAGATGCAGAAGTAAGATACAACAGAAGCAAACAGATAACGTGTCGCATTGTATATAAATCTGAATAATGTGCTACTACGTCTGCGGTTTCGACCTCTGCTCTGTTCCAAGAATCGAAGAGCTTGGCAGACAAGTAAAGCGGGCTTCGATCTTAATAAGATGACTATTTTTATTGAATGTGAAAAGGATGCTGAAAATCATCCGATCCGATTCTCGGCAGAATCCGCCAAATCCTCAACTGATTTTCATGATAAGAGATCAGAACATCAGATTGAGCTAAACTAAACAACGCAGATTTCCGTGAGCTGCACTCCTTCTCGGGCTCAAGCTTCACATTTCCAGACATCTCAGGGTCTCTGATTGCCATTTCTGATTGTTTTCCTACGATCGAGACACGGATCGAGAGCGTCGCAGCGCCATCTAGCTGGAGCAGATGGCGCTGACGCGAATATCGTACCCGTAAGCACGGTAACGGTTCCTCTGCTAAGGCTAGCTCGTAAACCAGACCAACTCCTGACCGCTCTGGTTCACGTCAGGGTAGCTGCAAATCTACGGCAGCCATATTACTTTCTGAATGACTGCTTCATATTCAAGATGCCACACGAAGGAGATTTGCGTACGAACCGCTAAGGATAACAGAATTATAATATGAGAGGAGAAGCTGGCGTGAACATTGCGACAGCCAATGATGAATTCAGAAGTTATAAAAAATAATAATAATAACAATCGATGCAGACCCACTTACCACTCGTTTCAACTGAATAAAATATATAGAATTGCCTAATGTCTGCTTGAGAATTTAATGCTTCGGATTTTAGGGGTAGTAGACCCTTTATTCTTACACCGGTCTACGAGTCAAAGTCCCCAGTCTACGTCGTTGACTGGTACGGTCATTGACCTCCGAAAACCATCGCTATACTTTTGGCGATTTACCTACAGAGCCAACGCGGAAGCCAGCACTGTTGACACTGACCCTCCCCTTTTTCTCTCCGAGCAAAGGTTCTGACTTTTCTGACTTCGCCCAGCGGAGAACCTGGAGATTTGGGAACCCGGGGACTCTGGCGACGATGTCGGTTGATTGGGAATCGGGGTCTTACCCAGCTGTCAGAGACTTCAAGGCGCTCCCTCTCTTCGCTCTGTTCTTCCCTGCTCTTCGTTTTCTTCTCGACACATTCGTCTTCGAGGTAGAATCTCCATTTTTCCACCATTTAATCACCCACCCATTTGACGCTTACTTGGGGTTTTTCTTCATTAGATAACAACGTGTTGCTTCAGCTGAAGATAAATTGTCCTCATCTCTTAAGCATTTGATCGAGAATTTGGGTTGCCTATCTTACTCCCGAGCATAATATGTTAGGGCTCCTAGGAAGGACGAGTAATTAATTGTGCATAATTTCCGAATAGCTCGACGTATTGAAGAATAATAATCTAGTTGTGTGAGGCCTGCCATGCGACATCATCTGCTAGTTTTCATTACTTGCTGCACGCTGTTGACGCTGTTGCAGGGTTCAGCGAGAAGGCTGATTTTCGGAAAGGATCATGCCAAGCTGGACTTGACGGCAGATGATAGCAGGAAGAAGATCAACAAATTTAGAGAGTCTGCGTGGAAATGCCTCTATTTTCTGTCGGCGGAGATTCTGGCCATCTCTATTTCCTACAACGAGCCATGGTTCACTGATACTAAGTACTTCTGGGAGGGACCGGGAAATCAAATTTGGCCAGATCAGAAGATGAAGTAAGCTGTTGAATCATACTTCCGAATGGAAACTTGAAACTCATAGTCGCTCTTGAACATTAGCGAGCGATATCTCCTATTCTTCGACTGACTCCTTTTCGTTGTGGTAAGGCTGAAGTTGAAGGGCCTCTACATGTATGCTGCTGGGTTCTACACGTATTCAATATTTGCACTTATCTTCTGGGAAACAAGGCGATCGGACTTTGTGGTCTCGATGGCCCATCATGTGGCATCAGTCCTCCTCCTCGCCCTGTCCTACATGTTCAGGTGAAAGACTCGGTGCCTGTGGTTTCAGCTTCTGAGTGAATTAATGGTACTATATCAGCTTCCTTACGTTGCAGATTTGCTCGTGTTGGATCAATTGTCCTAGCCCTCCATGACGCAACCGATGTCTTCCTGGAAGTGGCGAAGATGTCCAAGTACAGTGGCTATCAGTGGACCGCTGACATTTTCTTTGCCCTTTTTGTAATCTTTTTTACTTTGCTCCGCATCATCTGCTATCCCTTTTGGGTTCTTCGTAGCACGAGGTTGGTGTTGCCGGATCTATTCTGCATATTTGACAATTACGTGCGTTTGAATTCCATCCCGAGCATCAAGAGGTTAAGCGGTTCTTCTGTCTTTCATCATGTCTTGGAATTGAGATTGCAGTTACGAGGTTCTTCTAACATTGGATGTGGAGAAGCATAAGGTGGATGGAACTTTATACTACTACACGTTCAACACGCTTCTGTTCTGCTTGCTGATCATAAATTTGTACTGGTGGATGTTAATGTGCGGCATGCTGGTGAGACAGATCCGCGCAGGCCACGTCAGCGATGATGTTCGATCAGGTGAGCCCCACACCATATCTACGCATCAACAGTTCATCTCAGCTGCTGATGGTGCTTGTTGATACCGTCTTTTCAGATTCTGAAGGGGATGAAGACCATGAGGACTAGTCAGGGGATGAAGAATTAGAAGAGGCAGAACACTGCTTGCTCTCGGGATGGATCATTCTCATCCCACTCTACAAGACGTCACTGACGGAGCCATCTGTCTAAGGTGCAGGGTCGCTTATACTGCCACTGGTCAATATGGTGGGCCCGTGTATATCATAGTATTCGGGACCGGGAAAGTGAATGATATCGAGCTTCGGCTTCGACAATGCTTCTTCTTGTAGCTTTCCTCAGATTGGATAGTGAGAGCAGCGTGTGTTTTGGTTGCAAAAGTTTGTTCGACTTTTTCGTTTTATTTTCCTTCGGGGCAGTAAAATGTAAGGCAATAATAGTATAGTTGAGATGCATATGAAAAGAAACATGAATCATTCAATGCTTAGGTCAAGCGAGGATGGAAGAGGGAGAATCACAGAAAACTTGGAGAGTTTCTGGAAAGAGTAGACTGGTGAACTTACCTTGCCCTCAGGCAGTGCGGGTATTTGTAGTGAGACAAGGTCGACGACTGGCCTGCATGGGCCTCGCGATGGGGGATAGTCAGGAGCATAGTTTTTAAAAACCGGACCGGGCCGGCCNAGGACCTCCAACTTCGTCGCCCGTTCCTGTAGTCGCTAGCACTCGGATGCCAAGTCTACAATTCTTCGTTTGACGTTTTCTGCGGTTGTGAACGGTCAACAGTCCGGTGACGTGCGGAGAGGAAACTCACCGGGAAAAGAGTCGTTATCCAGCGGAGTTCGCATCCTCATTGCGTTGTTTCGGATCGGAGGATACGAGATTGAGGGGAGTTGTTTGTGTTCTGGTAGTGGAGTGGATGTGAGATCCGGAAAGGAATATAAGGAATTTTGTGGTGAGAATTGGGCTATTTACGGCAGGTTCTTCAATTTTGGTGCCAACTGTGGGATTTTCGTTCTGTCCCGTTCTATTTATAGCAGATTTGTAAATTGGACCTTCGAGATTCCCAAGGGGAGGGACGCAATAGTGCCAGAGGAAGGAAGTCATTCCTCCGGATTTCATTTGGTGTTCATTCAATTTGTTACGGAGCGTGCTTCATTTTTCAAACTTACGATCCTGCATTGCTGCAGCATCGAGCGGCATTTGATTTCCATTATGTTGTAAGGATATTTGGTCAAGAGTTTGATTATTTGCATTGGAGGGTGGAAACGCATTGGGGGACCGATATGATGATTTCATCATTTGCGCAAAGTAGATAGGAGTGAAATCAAGTGTGAGGTTCAGAGATGGGGTCGAAGGCATTGGGAGCGAGCAAAATGGAGAAGCTCAAGAGCTCGGTGATGGTGCCAGCTTCTCGGTCCAGGATGAAACTGTGGATGATCAGGGCCACCACCACCGTGCTGCTGTGGACGTGCGCCGTTCAATTGACGGCCTTAGGAGAGACTTGGGGCCCCAGAGTGTTGAAGGGTTGGCCGTCTTGTCTCTCCCAGCAGTCGGCGGTCTTGAAGGATAAGGTCTCCACTGTTCCAGCCCGTGTCTTGCCGCCCAAAAGTGAGTTCTCTTTTATTTTTTTTATTCCTACTCTGTTCTTGCTAACCCATTTGGAATTTGAGGCTTGATTGTTAAAACGATGACGGTTGGCGAGAATTGTTCATGGTTTCGTTATTCATGTAGTTCTTATGAAATATTTAATGATTACTCAAGTATTCATTTTTATCCAGGGGGAGCTTACATGTCCTTAAAACCTAACTGGTGGACAGTATATTCTGAATTATGAATTTAGGGTTTGAAATTACACCATAGATTTGTTGGTTGGAGTTGGAGCAATTTCCTTTTCTCATAACATGTTCGCGTTAGGTCAAATATAATCTTCTGGGCCTTACTTCAACTCTCAAAAATCAACTTAAAGTTCCAAAATTTTATTCTCATGCCTTTTTTACTTTCGCATAATTGTCATGCTTTATTTGAATGATTGGGGGATCCAATTTCTTAGTAATTGAAGAATAGGAAGAGCATGGCGTGCCCTTTACAATTTAGTGTCCATGATGGCTAAGTCTATAAGTTAATATGTGACTTGCATTGAATACAATCTCATTTCTGTTGCTGATAGGGATTTATAGGAACAATGGGTATCTGATGGTTTCATGCAATGGCGGGCTCAATCAGATGAGAGCTGCGGTAGGTCTTCAATGGCTTCTCTGCACATGAATCTTGTCACAACATTTCTAGCCACCATCTGTNCCCGGTCCGGTTTTAAAAACTATGGTCCGGAGTGCTTTGGTAAGACCCGCCCGACTCGGTGGTCAGCTGCCCGGTGGTTGGATGCCTCGTCATTGTATGGATGGACTAGGGTAGTCGGTAGCCCTACCACTCCGGGAAGTAGATGTGAGGTTATTTGTGAGCATTAGGGGGGAGCTAGGGTTCCACCACGTGGGGTGTGTATTTGAATGGTGTGCCCCTATATGCTTGCAGAGGGAAGTGTGTAGAGTTCGACTCTACCGGCGTCGGTTGGTGGTAAGATTTCCATTCATTGTTTTAAAAACCAGATCGGGCCGGCCGGTTCGACCGGTTCGATCGAGAACTGGTCACTCACCCGGTCGGTTCCTACAAAAAAATTCAATTGCACATTCAAAGAGAAAAACTCAGATTAAATGGGTCGGTTCCCGGTCTGACCGGTGAACCTAATTGAAATCAATGAGAAAATCGACTGACTTAAAATAAAAATAAATAAATAATATATTATAATTTACTTATTTTATTTTATTAAACTTATATTTATATTTTATATTAAAGTTATATTTATTATTTTTATTATAAATTATATTCAAATTTATGATATTATGTAAATTTATTAGAAATATTATTTATTAAACATATAGTTCAACCAATTAAACCTCCGATCCGACTCATGAACTCATACCTATACCGATTCCCAGCATGGTCCGGTTTTAAAAATTATGTTTCCAAGTACGATTAGGGTTTGGTTAGGAGGGTAATTAAAGTAGGCAGATAGATAGGCGAAGCGTTTGCAATGAAGACAGTGAATTAAATGCCGCAAAATTACGATTTTGCCCCCGTCTTCCACCTTTAAACAACAATCGGCAGTTTCGTTTCTTCTCTTAACGAAAGGTGGGAGACTCTCAATAGTCAGAGTCAGCTTCTGCGATCAGCACACGGACAGAACGATCTCTTCGAGTGCCCTACAAATATTTATAGAATATGGAATACTAGATGCTCTGTAGTTTTTTCATTTCATTTCGTGAAATCTCTTACTGACTTTGAACTCTCAATTTTCATCCATTTCAAACCATATTTGACAATGAAGGCAGAAGAAGACATGATTCGCACGGGACAGTAACACTGCAATTCCAGCTCTGCAGCACTAGTCATGCAAAGCATGATAACTCTGATATATCATGAACAACTATAACATAAGTTAACGGAACTGCTGGAGGAGAAGATCGCATCAAGTTGCCTCGGGAATTACCATGACTTGACCCATGAGAGGCAGACCTTTCTTTAGATAGCCGGATTCCAAATACTTAACCTACTGGGTCCTTTTCTGTTCCATCCTCTTGGAATTCATACTTCCAACCTGAACCCTTAGTCCATCTGCAGTTATCAGCATCTCTACAGAGAAGAGACAAACTCTGGAAACACTGGCAAAAAAAATTCTGTTCCAGCATGGCGTGGAAGATTAACATCACCAGATCTTTGCAGCCAACAAATTCTGATCTGGAATGAGCAAGTGTGGGTGACAGTCCAGATCAGGTCTCCTGGACTATAATCTACACTCATTCTTCTAACCTTTCTGCTAATTTTACACTAGTAACTTCAGAACATAAACTAGGAGAACTAGAGGATGCTGTTGTCTTATTTGCGAAAAAGACGCCTCCCATATGACAGGCTTTTCTGTCCACAAGTGCCAATCAGGGCTACAAAGAAGGTGCTATAACCCGGACGGAATATTCTAATGAGTAATTTCATTGCACGATGAACTTCTCCCCTCATCTTTTTGTTCCAGGACCCGACCTACTTGATCTGTTCAATCATCTCAGGATAGATGTAGTCTAACATCAAATGTGAAGGAAGTTTCAACTTGCTTCAACCGCAGGATTTCGATGATGAAATACACTATGGAGGAATAACACCCTGGAATAAAGGATAATATAAATAAAGAATTAATCAGGAGATCAGTTCATAGAAGGAAACCTACGATGCAGGTAGAGGAAATCCTTCAGGAGCTTTCAAACAGCGGCGAAGGTAGTACTTCTCCCACATCCTTAGCTACGGATAGCCGATTGAATCATGTTAACCACGAAGAGGAGAGGGGTCAATGAGATTGAAATTAACAGCTTCATGAGTGAACGAACCATCGACGCTGTCGAGGCCCCCGTTCATGTAGAGCAGAGGATTCAGCTTGGCTCAAACCCTGTATCAGTGTTCCATTTTTCAGGAACCCCAGACAAGAGGAGATGATTCCTTCTGGGAAGGAAGAGGAAGAAAGCTCACGTTTGAAGATTTTCCCGCCAAGGGGAGAACAGAGCTGCAAATGTATGAACCGATGAAGATATATGTACAAGGAAGTATATGATACTATTTAACGAATACAAGAAATTTACTGGTCTGCTTAAGACTCAGTACGATTAAATTGGTGATGATGCTAAGGGGCTGTAGTGAAGTCCCCAATAAAGACAAGCTTAACGTAAGCGTCGAGGTGCAGTCCAGAACATAAAAGCAGATCGTGAATCTCTAACGATCTATTGGTCTTTAATTGCCAGCCAATAGAAAGCTCTCATCTGATAAGGAAAGGCAAGGTTGCAAAGTGAAAGAACAGTAATGAAGGCAGCCAGATAGATAGCGTCAAAAAGAAACGAGGGAGAATTTAGGTGGGCCACGAATACTACTAATGCTTCAGCTTTCCCAACAATTCAAGTTGCAGTGGTAGGTCTAAGGCCCAGAGAAGGAGGTGTACTTTCTGAAGAACACCGGAGCTCCAGAAGTGAGGTCAGTGCGTTCGAGGATAAGCACTGCCCAGGTCAACCAACGGGTCCGTCAGAACTGTTAACCTCAGTTCAATTGTCGGTTCCTTTTCAAGATTTAATCACAGATCCGTGGGGAAGGCAAATTCTAATAGCTTCTAAGCGCTGACCAGCAAGGGGACATAGAATCAACAATTATCGAACCTCTTCACAGAAGAACCAGCAATCAGGAACCAATTAAATGCCAACTGATTCAGACAATTTAAGTGAAACCCATGCACGGTAATATGTTCTCAAGTAAGGATACGTGAGTCTTACCTCATTCATCGAGGCCATTCTTCTTCTGCTCTCTTTTTTTGATAGTAAGGTTCATATCGACCGTGCAGAGATTTATAAAAAAAAAAAAGGCTTTTCTACCTTTAAATCACTAATATGCATCTCCACTAAGGGACTCAAGGAAAGAGATCTAGTGACTATAACAGATTTACTCCGTCTGGCATGCGCATGCCAGGATTTGTTCATTGAGGAGCCATTCGTCTTTTTAATTTTTCGGATTTACATCAGCAGCTGAACTGTGAAGCTTATTACATGGGTAAAGCCAGTGGTCGTCCCGGTACTGCCATATCATTGTCAGCTCGAATTATTATTATTCTCGACATTTTGTTATGAATCAATCATGACAATGTATAAAATCAAGAGAACTGGATTCCTCCGATGGCAGCAGACTGATGTAAATGGATAACAGTAACATGAAATTGAGACTCTGTTGGGAGCTCCAAATTCAAATCGCGTCTCCCATCAGTCATCAAACTAAAGCACAAAAATTCTTGAGACCATGATCCGAGAGCTCACTTGAGAAAAGTACAGGCAAGGAACAAGAAGACATAAGCAACCAATGATGTTAGAAGTTCGAGAGTCCACGTGGGTTGTAGGAGAACCGTCGGGACCATAGGTACAATGATAGAGCCACATACCCACCCAGTCGCCAGCGCCGCAAGCCTGCGATGACAGAAAATGAATCTCACTCACAAGAAAATATCCAAACAATTATCTTGCAAGATTATGGAGGTAGCAAGAAACTCAGGGATGATTTTTCACAAGTCTTCGCCAAAAAAAGGGAAAAAAATGCTAACCCTATAACGAAAGCCCTGCCCAAGCTCTTAGTCTTCTCATTCAAGAAATATATGCAAGCCGCTAATGAAACTGCCACCTGCCAACAATAAACATAATCTAGAATGAGAACTAGCAATTTGATCAGCTGTTACATCAAACTGCAAGCTTGGCCAGAAAAGCAAATATACTTATAAGCATAATAGAAGTTGGATTATCATTCCATCATGAAAGAGGCAGAGGTAACGATTTGAACCAATGGAATGATATACAGAATGCATAGATCACATCTAAAAGATCCAAATGAATAGTTGGGGGATGATATTGCGAAAACACCTGCCATGGGACAAGCCTTAGAATGATTTCATCTCACCACAGAATGAAATTTAACAGATGAATTACCTGGACCCATGAACATATCGGGCGTTCATTGGCTAAACTCCTTGTTATCACACCCCAACCCACGCCACCACAACCACACCCACCCAGCCGCACCAACCCCCACAGCCCCCAAAAAAAACCCAAAACCATCAATCAATACCCGCCCAATTTACTAATCTAAACACCTCAATGATGATTTTTTATGTAGGTTAATTCACTGATCCTCCTCCCATCCGGTCCAATTAACTCTCATCCTTCAAAAGTGAACACTCATCTGATGAGAAAAAAAGGGGAACCAATGACATGGCAAAAACATGTGCCCACAAAAGATCACTGATTCAGTTATCAAATCAACACTGCCAGAACCAAAAACAAACCTGAAATGCAGGTCCACCTTCTGCAGAATTCATAATGCTCCATCCACCCATGAATGCAAAGAGAAATAATCTTCTGAAAATGACATCAGTAGGAGGGAGCTCCACAAAATTGAGTAAGTTCTTGACCCAGGGAGGGGACTCCTCAACCTGCTTCTTCAACCTGCTCTTCAGATTAATCTTTGTTTTCTTCCTTTGCTGAAAGCTGGCCATCAGCAGTTTCTCAAAAGCTGCTTCAATTGATTCTTCACTTCTCTCATGTCCAGCATATTGCTGAAGGAGAAAATTGCGGGATCCCCAAATTTCTTCCTCAGATGCACTAGGGCTTATGCCAAGCCGTTTATATGGGTCCCAGATATTGATACGAGGAAACGTTGGAACATTACCTAAAAGATGTGAGAAGGAGAAAACCCAAATAAATCTCACAGTAGCAACAGGAAGGGTGTGTCCACGCAAATTACACACGGAAAAAACAAAAAGGGGATGGCCGACAGGAGTGTGTAAGATCACATTTGCCAATTGCTACATGTCTCATAATGTCATTGCTAGCACGGTGAATTATAACATAATCTCAAAGCATCCCCCTTGAGTTCCTATTCTAACTGTGTATCAAGACAAATGTGATCAGGAACATGACCCACAAAGAGAAAATCGTTTCAAACGAGTAAAAGACTTAATGTGACCACAATATTATCAGTTGCGAGTGATCGTCCTTGTCAAGAACGTGCTATGCAGCACCAATAGAACACCAAAATCAAGGCAATCATCAAGAAGCACGAACACGCCCATGCTCACGTATAGTTAGTTGTACACGACTGTTTACGTAGAATAATCCGACGGATACCTTCAACTGCACATCTAGGACCCCTAGCAGCAGCAAGAGAAGTCGCCGACTTCTTCAAATTTGTACGATTTGAGCTGCGTACATTCAAGAAAAAGAACCTCTTAAACATATAAAAAAAAAATCTCATTAATCCACTATATCCATAAGTACAATCGATAGCTCATATTCAAGGAGAGAGGAGAGGGGATTACAGTTTTTGGCCGAGGAAAGGAGTGGAGAAATTAGGGTTTGAGAGGGAGAGGACGTCCATTTTCTCGAGTTGAGGTAAGCGATTAACCACGGAGAAACCCTAATCCGAGCGGAATTCTGCCATGAAACTGGAGGATTAAGGGAGCAGCGAGTCCAACCTCACCTTCAAGGTAGGTGGACCTGGACGGAGGCAAGCAGGGGAGGAGAATCCCCTTATAACGGATTGGTGTCCCTGTTGTGAGGCGGCAGCCCACACTCTATACTGCACCACAATCCGCACTGCGCACCCGCAAAATTTATTTATTTAATTTTCCTTTTCCTCTATTTAACTTATATACGAAATAATATATCTTTTTTTAATATTACATACATAAACTAGAGGATGATTCATTTTCGCATGGAATTTATATTTAAATAATATGGTAAATTTCATTCAGTATTTTATTTTTAAATTTTAAAAAATTTCAACTGTTATTTTTATACGTAATTATAAATAAATAAATAAATAAAAGTAAGGCTGTATAATATAATAATAATAATAATAAAAGAATAGAGGGTGGTGTATCCGGCCCATAATTTTTAAAACCGGACCGGGTTGGGAACTGGTCAAGGTGTGAGTTCATAGATCGAACCGGGAGTTTAATGGGTTGAACCAGATTATAAAATCGAATCAGATTATAAACCTGACAAAATTCGGCACGGCACGATAGCCCAACACGATAACACTATGCTGGGCCAGTGCTTATCGTGCAAGTACGATAGTCAGATTATGGATATTTAAATAAAAACTAATAGACAATTAGACATTATTGAATGATAGAAATATATATATATATATATATATATATATCATTTGTAAGTTCACTTACAATTGCAAATAAGTCACGATCAAATGAAATTTTTATTGGGCTGAGCCAAGACTGCCTTTGTCTTATCATGCCGACACAGTATCCTAAAGGGTCGTGCTTGGACCAGCCCTTATCGTGTCATGCCAACACAATTTGCCACCTCTACCAGACTAGGAACTAATGTAGTCATAGATGCATAGGTTCACGGATCGGATTAGGAGTTCAATGGGTCGAACCGCATATTTAATAAATAATATTAATAATATAATATTATTAATAAATTTACATAATATCATAATTTAATATGATTTATAATAAAAATTATTAATATAATCATTATATTAAACAAAAGTTTAATATAAAATATAAATATAAGTTAATAAAATAAAATATATACTTATAATAGGTTTTTATTTTTTTAATTTTAAGTTAGTCGGTTTTCCCACCGATTTAATTGGGTTCACGAGTCGGATTGGGACCGAGAACCGGCCAGTTTAATTAGAATTGACCTCTTTGAATATGCAATCGGATCAAATGAGTAGCTAGTTTTCGATTGAACCGGTAAAATTGATCAGTCTAATCTAGTTTTTAAAACTATGGTTTTAGTTGTGATTTTATAGGTCAATCCTCATTTTCTTACCCTTACTAGTTAAATTAGCATCTTTCACATTTCCGTATAATATTTAGAAATTAAATAAATTTAAATTAATTAATCCGTCAAAATAATAAATTTATGCAATAGTGAATCTTTATCGGTTACAAACTTATACTCTAAATTTTAACCATATAGAAATAGTAGTAGACCGATCATATAACAGCGAGCAAGCTTACAATATATACATTATCTCGCTTGGTGGACTGCATTGTTCTTCTCTATGGCTTTAAATTCCTGAGCGGCAAAGGCGCCTCTTTGAAGGCTCCATTAGATTCGAAACCTTATTTAAAATAAGAAGAAGATAAGGGATAACCTAAATGAATGCATGCCAGATATTATTATTGGGCAGGACGCATTTTGGATCAGTGCCACTCATCTATGGATCGGAATTCATTTTTTTTTGTCATGAGAAAAAAAACCTTAGACATGATGAGAACTCACGTGTACCTACTTATACTAAAAACCCAATTGGATGTTATTCGTTTACAAATATATATATATATATATATATATATGAATAATCCAGGGGACATTGACTTGACCTCTCAATTCTCAAAGCTTTGGCTTCTGGTCCTGTTGTGATAACTGCTGCCTCAGAATTCTCCTCATGACCTTGTTCGTGGCTGTCCTTGGAAGAGACGGGAGCGGCACAACATGATATACCTGCAGAAGTCCTCGGGTTTAACTTTGAACACCTACTCGATGAGAGGGAGACAGACCAAGCAGAAGAATCAGCAGTACCCGAAACAAAGGATTGAGCCTCTTCTGCAGGGCTGAATTGAAAGCCATCTTCAGTTGATTCAGGTCGGGGGATGAACTGTCTGAGTCCTTGAATACAACAACGATTACCAGATGCTCAGGCCCGCCTTGAGGGGGCGGCACTCCAATGGCAGCTGTTTCGAGAATTTCCCCATCGACTGAGTTGCAGATGCGCTCAATCTCAACGGAGCTAACCTGTTCAATCCACAGCAAACACTTGAGAAAAATGTACATATAGATTTCCAAGCCAGGAGCCTGTGGTTACAAGTAGGTAAAACCGAGCACCAATTCACTGAGTTGCAGAATTTGAAGCACCACTTTTATATTTTCGGCATATAGGTAGATTAAGTTTCAGTCAATACAACAATATGCAGATGGCCAGTGAAATTGCAACATAGAAATGGAACTATGAACTTGTGTAGTTACTTATAGTGATATGATGGGGAAAACTGGCAAAAATATTATCTCAATGAAATTATGGCCCACCACCGATGAGCTATGCAGCCAACCAAGAGAATGCCCATGTTTGCTACGATGTTGTTGGCATTTCCACACCATGACACTGTGGACAGATTACTGAAGGAATATCCTCTCTGACAACACAAGTTGGGGTCCTTATAATAGTACCTTTATGCCCCCAAGATTCATCGTATCATCAGCTCTTCCATGTGCACGGTAGTACCCTCTGGGAGTTCGCTCAAATACATCACCATGCCTCCGTAAAACCTGCACAAACATAGCCAGGCTGACTTCACAACCCCAAAAGGGATCTGTTCCATGCAAATGATGGGTATAACAGGACAACACTAAATTTTCATTTTTGGGGGATGAAAGTGGTGACGAGTTATTACTTTTCCATTCCAAACGGGCATTCCCTCGAAGTAGATATCATAGTGATTAGCATTGAGTAGTGTACTTGAAGCTCCAAACATCTCAGGATGAAGAGCCAGTTCCCCCATCCCTGATGCATCTTGTGGCTGTAGTTGGACAAGGCCAATGGAACAGGTTGCCCTGGTAGTTAGATGTATGTTTGGAAAGTTGAAAAACTGTAGAGTGGATAATAATTTGCGATGGAAAAGTTCAAATTCATCATTGAAGGAAGTGCTGAGTCTTATTTGAGTGACACCCCTGCAATTTGTCAAGGGGACACGGATGACTTCTCAAACATGGCAATTCTTGGGCTAATTATCATGCCATCAGTGAAGTAAAAGCAGGAAATAAACATATCATATGAAAAACAAAAGTTCCTAGAAATCTTCAAGAATAAAAATTTTAATCAAAAAGTCTTTTACTTGTTACGTACGGTTCTTCACCATCTGCATTGATATGATGCATAGTCAGCAAGAAGAAATTAAATAAATGCTTAGTAGGAGCACACTGTACAGGATACTTAGTCTCTCACTTTCAGGCAAATTGCATGTGCCTTAACGGAATTCAGCCATTATTTTTCCTCCAGGACTCACTAGTTGCTTAAGCTTGTGTTTGTGGGGGTACTTACAATGGGGTGACCAGTACTGTCGAGGATATACAAGCTGCATCCCATGGCTGGGGTACTGAAAGCAGCTAATGACTGTGACTGCAATAAAGAGCCAGTTATAAATCCCCCTCCAATCTCTGTGCCCCCACAGTATTCTATAACAGGCTTATACCGAGCTCTCCCCATCAGCCATAGATATTCATCCACATTGGATGCTTCACCAGTGGAGCCAAAGCAGCTGCCACACCCATAAAAACATATCTTGAAGAATAAGTCAATGAGGGCAAGACAGATGAACAGATAGATCTACTTTACATTGCAAAGTAATAATGTGTGGGATAAGTGATCAATCCTCATGATTGTGGTGAATAGCATGAGCCCATCAAATCCTTGTTCTCGCTTAAAATTATAGCCAATGCTTGATCTAAGTGGCAAGGAAGGATCACCCAAAAAATTCTACAAGATTGGAGACTTGCACTCACCGGATGGCTGACCAATCATAGCCAGATGTGCAGTTGGTACTTTTCCAACTTCGGACCATGCTAGGAATGACTCCTAGCATCGTGACTCTAGCATCCTGGGAAGAGGCATACACTCCATGTCAGTCAACAGAAGAAAATGGTAGTTAGAAAATCTATTCCTAAAGTTATGTATTTATGGCAAGGAGAGAAAAGCTAGCAAACTTTTTCATTAGAACCTGTATTATGATGTTAAATATTTTTCTATAAAATAACGCAATTTCAACCCCTTTTTCTGGCCATTTATAAGAGAGATCATAGGTGGCACATTAAATGTCCCATAATCCTTCGCACTTGAAGTACATACCCCTGCAATATATATCACGGAGGGAAAAATGGTAATGTTTAGCATAATTTGATTGCATCTATAACTCATATATTGGTGCACTTCTGGAAGCCAATTACGAATTCTTCTGGGGGGAAAAAAACATTCGGCAACTGTTTTCTCATCAAAAAGTTTCATAAAAGCAAACTGTAATGGGGCATAGAAGTACCTCTATGAACTTTGCAAAGCCAGGAGTCAAGGGAGATCCATTATATAGTGCCATAGCAGCTCCATTTAGGAGAGACGCATAAACTAGCCAAGGACCCATCATCCAGCCTAGGTTGGTAGGCCAAGCAACAACATCTCCTTTTTGTACATCCATATGACACCATGCATCTGCTGCAGCTTTCAGGGGCGATGTGCAGGTCCAGGGAATTGCCTTTGGCTCACCTATGCAATTAAGTAATTAAGCTCTTATTTCTGATGTTTGAAAGTTGTAAAAAGGACAACTTCAAGGTGTTTTTTTTTAATGAAATAGAAATCTTAACTTTAGTACCTCTCTAAGCTAAACAGTGTTAACCTAACAGTTTGTGTTCTGTTGCCTATCAATTTCATCTCATATCAGTTATGTTTCATTAAATTGGGCATGCCATGAGAACCTATACTCGGTGATGAACTCCTTTATTTGGACATTCTCTGCATGATTTGTAGAAGAAGCATCTAGGACAAGTATGCAGCATCGACAAACCAAAAAATATAAGTTTTTCTTTCTATACCTGTAGTCCCAGATGAGAAAAGAATATTTATGCATGCTTCTACAGGTCTCTGTACCGTTGGGAATTCATCACTGCATTAAATAAATTCAAGCATAACAGTTATGACATTAGGAAGAATTTTAATCCTAGAGCATCAGCGTGAGAATAAACTGCAATAATACTAAAAGCTCCCTCCTTGATACCATACTTGTAGCCTTTTACTCTTTCTCGAAAATCATGCCAAGAAATGTCACCATCACGCAATTCCCTGCTAAGACTTGAGCCTTTAGCGGGAATAACTATAGCCTTTGGTGATTGAGCATCAATAACTCTACTGCAGTAATAATGTTGTAGTGTTAGAAATATTGTCCCAGTGAAAGCAGACTTTTCAAATTAGTAATAAGGGCATATGAGGACTTCACCTATATAATGGTATACTTTTTTCTCCACGTATTATCAAATCCTGAAATAGGAGTTCACAGTAAAATTCGTCAATAAGAAAACTTGCACTGTTCCAATGATGATAATTATATTAGAAAGAACTAAGAGAAGACATTTCTTATGGGACTAAACAAGAAAATTTTAACGACTAAAGAAGGAAGAGCAAAAGAAACTTAAGCAGACGGTGAAGAAAGGAATCTGCAATAGTTGTTGCTCTCCATGAATTATGTTGTCTTGCACCTACATGATACGCTGTCCAGTTTCCCAAGAACCTTACACTCATCCTCTCAGACCAGATAATAATTTCCAAAAAGAGGCAAGTCAAATCAACCTTTAATTGAATTCCTGACTCCACTCAAAATCCCCCAGCCCATAAGCCAAGTCTATACAAGTCATAAATTTAAAACAAAACGAATGAACTAGCAGAAAGGTTCACGAAGAAGCAAAGAAAATAAAAAAGCATTCAATTGGAAAAGCGAAACAAACCTGAGTGAATATTGCTTTTGCTTTTGATATATTAAGTCTCGTAGATATCTCACTCGGTGCAAAACTATCAGCAATTGATACAACTGCATACCCAGCAAGAGTTATGGCTAGGTAGATAATCACAGAATTGACATTCATCGGCATATCTATTGCAATCGCTGATCCTTCAGCCAAATCCATTTCCTTGAGCGCATGAGCAACCGACCTATAAAGAAAAATGGCAGCAAGTTTTCATGTAACAGAATTGCTGTATCATATGTGAAAATGTCAGATAGCATTCAGAACCAGTGTTGTGCAGAATGAATAGTCACATACCAAACCTCTTTACGCAATTCCTTAAGAGTCATTCTGTTTGGAGGCAGCCCATCGGCTCCTTCATCACGCCATACAATTGCAGTATCATCCAAACCCCGTCTATTGTTTAATGCCAAGGAAAGTTCTGCAGGATTCAGAAATGCCCCAGGGAGCCACTGGCCACCTGGGTGGCTCTGCCCACTGGGATGGTCACGTAAGATACACTCAGGAGGTACCTGGAATGACACACTCAGTTCTTCCAATACAGTTCTCCAATACACCTGACAAACAAAGTAATAAAAAAGAAGAGGAATAAGTTTAAACAAATGAAACTGGAATGGCATGTAATTTGCTCCCAATATCAGCCATACCTCAGGGTTTGATACAGAAAATTTCTGGAAATCGGAGAAGCTGGATATAGGATCCTTGTATGCAGAACCCAGAAACTCCTTTCCTCTCTTCTCTAATAGCTTTCCAACATTTGTCAATGCTGCATCATCCCTATGACACATTGATATAAAAAGAGACCGTCAGGACACATACCGAACATAACCAGGATTGCATATACCAGATAGCTTGAGAAAATAAAATCCAAGAACTCCATAACGAGCACTTCTAACAGCAATCTATTATTGAAAACCCGCATAGACTGCTCTCAGCCACTCAATATGAATGCACCATAGACTTCATCAATTTTCACCAGCCCACTCATTTCACCTTTTGATAGTTAATTGGTCGAGGCAAAATCATCAATCAGGAAAATTTCAGTAGGGACAGAAAATTTTCTGCTTCACTGCACCAAAATAACTTAACTGGACCACTAATCTCGTATTTTATAATTCAATCAGAAGGCAGTCAATAAAAATTGTAGACATCCGGACGAGTTGAGCTTATCTGTTGTTCAAGATCAATACAAAATGCCGCGAACAATTCACATAAAAACTGTTATCGTGCATGGCCATCTCGATTGATTGCTCGGCCGATTAATTCCATTCATCAGCATCCTAAGTTATTATCAATCAACCACATATCAGCGACGCATCGCTTATGAAGCCATCATTTTCATGGGAAAACAACAGTGAGAAGAAAGCTCGATATTACTCCATTTGATCGATGCCAGATAAACTAAATTACCGGAAAAAAAAATGTCCCCAGCTAAGGAAAATGTTTAGAACTTAGATGCAAATAAACAGGCGGAGACCGAGTCAATCAGGAGTCAAAAGAAAGGAAGCAGCACAGCAGAGCAGGGGGAGAGCGATCGATGATTACGGGTCGGGTGTCCAGGCGGGGGGATCGGGTCCGAAGTCTCTGAAGCAGCCATAGAACATCATCCGGTGCAAGGCGAATGGGAGCTCGGGGTCGAGGAGGTGGGTCGAGATGCTCCGCCACGTGGCGGGACCGGCGACGCCGTGACAGCGTAAGATCCTCCGGAGCTCGTCGTGGAGCCTCTCCGCGACTCCGGGAGGAACCCCGACGGCCTCGATGTCGGATCGTGAGACGCAGTCCAGGGCTCTGTAGGCCGGCGCCATCGAATTTGAGATGATGCTTGGGATAGCGAGAAACTTGACTGCCGATAACGAAGGCGAAGAAGAACGTACTTATTTTATCAGTGGGGGAAGGGAGGAGAGTCCCAGTCGAGAGTGCGTAGTTGGTAGCTGTGTCGGAGGTTAACTGGGTAAGTACAGAGCGTGTCCACGTGGAATGGGATGATGATTAAACAATTAATTACTATAAATGGATAACCTGTAATCCGACAATTTTAATTTTTAAAGTTAGTGTGGGATAGTATTTAAAAATTGATAATATGTTCCGTACGGTATAATATATTATTCAATAAGTTAATCGATTATTATAATATCAGATAATATTGAAATAAAAAAAATTATTATATATTAGAATTAAGTAATTTAACTATTAGAGATTCCATCGCCTGGGTATGAGGGACTAGGTACTGAAATATGGACATGTTTCTCATTTGACTTTTTTGGTCGTCTGAAGACAGAGCAGTCCTCAAGTAGGTGTGTCCGACAACTGGCTTCGAGTTTCCTACTCTTGGATTGGAATCTCTCTCTCAAGTGGCACTCTTTCATTGGAATCTATCAACTGCTAAGTTAAGTTATTCAGCATCCAGCAGAGAGACCACTCCGAGCTGTCTAGAAATCCATTGTCATTACACCAGAATCCTCACTCCAAATCTCTGGAATGGTCGAAGAGAACAAGTTATAAGAGACTCGAGTACATTTCACGATGATTCAAACACAGCCAGCTTCTTCCATTTTCAAGTACTTCCGCCACTTCTCAGGGATCCTCTTGCACATGACACAGCAAGCACCAGTCCATGTCGAAACTCAGTTGGTGAGATTGACAAGAAACTCAAGATTGATTGAAATCGATTGACATTGATCAAACTATCAGAGAGAACCGCTAGTCTCACAATCGGAGAATAAACAATCGGAGGCACCGATTCCCTTACCAAACCTGGGATTGCGGGGGCTACTCAGACCCGGGAAGCAGCTTCGTACCAGTTCCAAATCTTCCAACTGCAGCAGGGATGACACGGGACGGTGAGAGAACCTCGACAAAGGATAAATTATAGGAATCAGTTCCAAGTCGGCTCTGTAACCATCCGTTTCTTCCTGAAAACCCATCTTTCACAACCCAGCAGTTCTTGAAGCCAAGACTTGTCAGTGTCCTCGCGACAGTTTTCGCCGAATCAGAGAACCTGAAAATGTATTCAAAGACCTTTAGTGCTCAAAAAGACAGAGTTTTGGAGGAACAGACAGGATGCGGTGACTTTCTATGGGCATAATATGTAGAAGAAAACTTAATTCATCAAGTAAAATTGGAGGCTGAATGAACTAACTAATAAGCGCATGATCTATTATGTCTAATCACAAGCCAACAGTCACAAAGAATTAAATGATTTTGCATGTCCAATTGGAATCGGTAGAAAAGAAAAAGAACCCACGAGTCGAGGATCACAATGTTGGAGCCCTTATTGATCTTCTTGAGGAATGAGATTTTCAGGGCAGCAATTTCAGCTTCCACCCTCTTCACATTCCTGACTTGGCCCCTCAGCTTGCTTGGCAATTCTTCCAAACTGAAAAGTCAGTAGTTTTAGAATGACTGTTAAGATGTTGATACTTGATGGGCGACCCTCATAATTGGAGAAAACTAATGGCAAGGTCTCTCTGTAAGTCAGGCGGCCGATAATCCTTCTCAGGCCATGCTTGACATGAAAAATATGTTCTAGCACAAGTGATTATCATTAAAACCCAATCATTGGTTAGAAGTTCAACGACAGAGCAAAATTAATGGACGCAGAGGAAGGAGATCCTTACGGGATTGCAATCATCCTGTTTTTCACATTTGAAGGAAGGCGAGGAACACCGGATTTGTCCTTGTCCTTCTCTGATCGAATATCAATCAAGACATGATTCCTAGTGGAAACAAGATCAAGTGTCTGAGCTGGTGTCAGGTCCCCTGCGGAAAGAACAAATCCTTTATAATCTTTCCTGGCGAAACTGCAATTCTGAAAGCATTTATTCTCTGAAGACTGGAGGACGACAATGAATATCATATTTCAGAAAAAAAAAAATTTCTGTACATTGTTAGCATTTATGTAGTAAGACAACGTATGATTACCTTTGTAACCACGAAAACCAAATGAAATGGCAGAAAAGATCGTAGGAGCAATGAGGTATGCGACGAATAATACTCCGGCAGTTCCCGCAATGATAGTTGGGTCAGCCGATGAGATGGTTTCAACAGCTGAGGTGGCTATGGGCTTGGCATTCTCGATGACCTTTGTTGTCTGCTGAGCAGCACCGGCTACTGTCTGTGAACAGAAACGCATTTTTGCATCCATCATATCTCAAGAACTCAACTCAATGATATCCTGTAAAATGTATATTATCAAACGGATTACATAGACAAGACATAAAGGGATAGACCTTTGCAGCAGTCATGACAGGCTCCGTATCAACGCCGGAGCTCTGCATTGCCTCTTGAGCTTTCTTCGAAGCCTCAGATATCACAGGGGAAGCAATCTTTAACGCTTCCTCTCCTGCTTGCTGTACGATTGGAACGGTGGGTTTCAGAGCTTCTGTCACAGCTTGAAAAATCTGCTGTGCAGAATCTAAGAAATCCGAGCTTGCTTGCAGAACCTGATCGATTGTGTTCTCGACCTGCAAATCCAAAAGCAGCAACAGTATCCGTAAATGCCCGCCAAATTAATTTGCAATCTTGACTGAAGCAGAGATAATTCTGGCAATTGTCAGAGCAAAGATCACGAACTTCACATCCAAAACACCAATACTCAACTGAAGATTCTAGCAAGAAAGAAACTTCATTTACCTCATTGATGGAGGAGACTATCTGGTCCTTGGGGAGGTTGACTGCTCGGGCTTCAAGGGGAGTTGAGAACAGATAAAGCAGAGAGAGAGAAGCCGAAGTGGGGAGAAACACAGGAACGGACTGGAATTGGGCCTTCTTCTTCTTCTTCTTCTTCTTCTCCTCCTCCTGAGAAGGTGTCGGGAGTGAACAGTACACCCTTCTGCCCCTGGAAGACGACGGCGGACACGGAACCCTGATGGCTGGTGCAGCTCTGACGGCCATCTCCATCGCCCCCGCGTTCACACACGGCTCCCTCTTCCTCTCTCCCTGTCTCTCTCTCACTCCGCCGCCACGATTTGGTCCGGGCAGACGATGAGATGTGGGAATATAACCGAAATTTTTTTTTTTTCTGGTAAGAGCTTTGGGGGGCTCTGAGGATTGTGTGATGAGAAATTGATTGTTTTGTTCGCAAGGAAAAGGGGGAAGCTTTTGTCCCCTTGTACTGAGCTCTGATTGGCCAGCGGGGGTCCGACGTGGCAAAAACGATTCAGCTGAGCCACCCGTTCGTTGAGTTGATCACGCTGCTGGCCACCTAGAGATAGGGAGAGAGGTGTGGGTTGGGATCTTCCCTCGACTGGTTTTGATGCTGCGGCTTTCTTTTCGTGACAAAGGAAGGTAACGAGTACAAAATGGGACAGTGGAAAGGAGGAGATTCAAAAGTTAGAATCCCTCAGTTCTGATCGAAGACAATGTTATCGTACCGACATTTTTTTTCTCTCGCTGGCTGTCGTCGTTCCTGCCGCTCTTACTTGTGCCCTGCACCCCTCCTAACTAGACAAGAGAGGGATGCAAGGCAAAGAAAGTTTCCGGGATTCACCATAACGGAGGAAAGGAAACTTTCGGGCAAGAGGTGCAAAGAAGAGAGAGTTCTGGGGCCCACCAGGCACCGGTGGTAGGTGATCAACCGACCTCCTGTGCCCCGATGGGGCCTCACGATTAAGCCACGTGCAAAGGGATTTTTCTTTGTCGGAAATAATACGAATTTGATCATTATTCACGAATTTGAAAATGAGAGAAAAAAAACTCAAAAATAAGAAAATTATAAAATATAAAATTATGGAAGTATCATTTCAGATTAATAATTAAGGAAGATATATGTTATAAAAGGTCGGTTGCGTAAATCCTAATTACAACCTCCCATCGATTTACATGGGTCTCACTAAAAACCAGATGAAAAAGGTCCACAAGCCGGTAACTTACCTCGATCTCAATTTGTTTATCGATGTTACCATACAAGAGCGTGGAAATCTTGAGCCATACTTGAACGTCAGTCCCTCCACAACCAGAGCCCTCGTTAGGAGACCTGAACTAGGCCGGATCAAGAAGATCCTGGCCAGATCAAAGCCAGAGCCGCTGGCCGAAAGCCTGGCAATTCAATCTGGCATATGACTGCCCTAAATGCTTCGTGCAAGCAGAGATTTGTTCGGGCTTCGGGTTGCCTAGCCCAGCTCAAACTAGAGAAAATAATTAATTAGAAAAATAAATATAAATAATTTAGGACACAAGATCGAATATTTAGATATTATAATTTACCAATTTATTTAATTTTAAAAAAACTTTACAATATAATTAGAATCCACATAACTCAACTAATTTTTCATACTTCCTTTTTATTTTAAAATATTTTTGTGCACTTTAGGTTTCAGGTGATACCAAAACCTTAGCCTAAACATAACTTTTTCATGTCTTACTTGGACTATACCATCTTTTTGCCACTGTCTATCAGCTCTAGGTTGGACATGTCTGGAGTAAGCTAATTTTGGCCGAACCTATGTAGGAGATCCTGTTGATCTTCATGGTCCCAATCCTTCCCTTAAAACATCGCAGCTCGCAGCTCGAAGTTGAGGATCCGAGCAGTCGGTAGGTCGAGACTAGGGGGGGAAATATGAAAAAAGGGATTGAGAAGACACACAGCCGAAGGGATCGGGAGAGAGGGCGAACCAGCCGCCTGGGCAATAGCCAGTGCCACCAACCAACTCAGCGGTGGGTATATTCACGGTAACCGGCAATAGAGGGTTGTATTCGCTAGCGGAGACGCGATAGAAGGCAGCCAACCGTGGCTGGAGTCGGGGGACGCACAGGCTGGAAAGAAGCAGCTCTAGGCAAGGGGACTTCTAAGTAGACCGGACGAGGATGTGCCGACTTCCTATAAAATCTAAACCTTATGGCAGGCATTATAATACTTTATTTCTAAATTTTATAATAATATAAATATAAATATTATGCAAATTAAAAACATACGGTAGTATTGTTGAATTCTATTTACACTGAATGCTTAAATTATAATCAAATTTAAAACTATTCTAGCTATAATTAGTAAACACCATTAGCATCTTTTACCTTTTTTCCTAAATAATTTAATATCGTACAATAATATTAAATATTATAGGAAACTTCCACTCCTTGTGGAACCAAAATTAAAGTTTTTATTATAATTTTACCACTCCCTCCAACCCAATAACACTCGTACCAAAAGTCCCGTAATGTAATTGAGACTTTAAACTAGACCTAAGAATTTTTTTTTTTTCCCTAGCGATCATACCAAGCAAATGAATCCAAGAATAGAAGAAACGTGGTACTTAAGGATGGTAATTATGCCCAACCTGTGAAACCTGACTTGGCATGACCTGCTTTGGGGCAGGTCAGACCCGACCCACATTAGAATGGCCCAGGTCTTGAGGTCTAGTCTAGGTCTAGCTCCTAACGTGCCCACCCCGATCCGCCCCGTTTGACCTGCCATATTTTATAATACATTATATAATTATATACTTAAATGAACTACTATGTGATTTATAATAATTATATCCTAATAAATTTAATGACATTTACTTTATTTTATCATAATTATGTGAGTTTTCATTATATTTATAAGTTATTAACTACATTAGTATAAATTTGCAGATTTAACTTGAATTCTATATTAAGATAAGCATCCTCTTATTCAATTTTTTTTAATATTTTGACCTGAGTCATAATGGGTCGGGGCCGAGGTATGGGCCGCCTTGAT
The DNA here is from genome assembly GCA_900006705.1 of Sonneratia caseolaris. Lineage (NCBI taxonomy): Eukaryota > Viridiplantae > Streptophyta > Magnoliopsida > Myrtales > Lythraceae > Sonneratia > Sonneratia caseolaris. Next base: position 242,684 of record CXYZ01007473.1, read on the forward strand.
CTGGTCCGCAACGGCAACCCAGAGCTGCCCTAAGCTCCAACTCGATCAAAAAAAAGGGCGGTTAGCTACAAGTAGTTCAAATGGGCTGTAGTTTGAAGAAGAATCTTTCTTACCATGGAAGGGGAATAACGAATCTCCTCGCCCTTGCTTAACCAACAGCGCTATAGCTTCTAGGAAACCAGGTAAAGCTGCAACAACGAAGGTATGCAAGTGAAGCCACCTCGTAGACAAATGTAGTATGAAACTCTCAATTTCTCAGGGAAAAAAACCAGCTGCATGTAGTAGTAGACACATTGGCGAACTCCTCAATTGGGGGGCATTAAAATGGTTTTAACCATGTCAAGACTCCAGCCCTAAGAAAGATCATCACCTACATAAATCAAGACCATGATGCAAGAATTGTACAACGATCAAGCCAGATAAAAACTTGCAAAATCTCTAAAAGCATCTATAGCTTGACACGAGGATAGACTTCTATTTTTTTAATAGATAAATTTGTTAAGAGTGTTAGATCAAGTGATACCTTCTTAAATCACTAAATCAAAATTGGGATTAGTCCAACACTTAACAAATAATCTATGAACACGTACATTATCTTTACTTGGAACCCAAAAACATTCCCAATATTTTGACTACATAGAATATGAAATAAAATTAGACAAACATGGAAGGGAGGCAAGATGTCAGGAGAGCTGGTATAGAGTGGACTATCATATTGAGTTCAAGGATACTGAGTTATGTACTAGAGTGAAATTTTCCAGCACTGCTTGCCTTTTCTCCCCTGGCCTTTATAAAAACGAAAAACATTAGGGGGATAACGAATTATGCCATTAATCATCATCAAAAGAGAAGACTAAAGTTTTCCTAATGCTTAATCAACCGAAATAAATGTTCTGGGCATACTTGAAATTACATTATATGCCATTGTGAGTGGTTAAAGGATTACTGGAAGTGTTACTATGACGTCAAAATAATCCCTATTTTTCTGATAATCCTCCTAATTGCTTATAATGGTCTATATACTATAATTTCAAGTTTTCATTCATTCAAGGGCAATTATTTCATGTGTTTAATATAAATTAAGTAAACCTATTAGAAGGATTAATCAATTTGAAAAAGAAGAGTAGATAGGAAGCATCTATTTCTCTATCAAGAACGGACAAAGGACAACTAAACTAGAGAATATCCCTAGCCTGCAGACGCTTGCCATGGATTCTTTCCTGCTCTAAGCAACAGACAGAAACCTAAGTTCCTAGAAGAAAGGGAAAGTCCCCACATCATCACAGAAGGTTCCCATGACAAAGCACTGAGAATTTCTTAACTCAATTTCGGCCCCACTTAGTACCACGGAATTTATTCACATTAAATTTATAGATTCTCTACCAAGTTGGCACCTGTAACTGATATTTTTCCCCCCAGTTTGAATAAGCCGTGACGAGAGCATGCCTCCCTCCAAAGAAACTTCACCTCAGAGATCACCGTTAAATATGAAGAGCCGTGTAACCACTTTCCAGATCACGACAGCAACAGAATGTACTGTTCCATAATACCATTCAAGAACTACGGGAACAAACAGCTAAATACAGTTTAATAGAAAGAAAACTGATACATCAAGAGGTCTCTTTTCTGTTCAGCAAAAATATATCAGCTCATCCGGTAGTGTTCCAGGTAAACGCTGATGTAATATGAAAATCAAATCAATCCCCAAGATATATCCTTGTCCTACTGCAGTAGAACAGCAAATACCTTCACCTCAATCTTAGAATTTGTGTCATCATGATTTTTTTATTCAGCTAAAATTTGTCGATACCATGAGGATGGAGCAAGGGAAAATAATATCAGAAGATGAATTAGTTAATGTCTATGAAATAGGGCAACACCTTCCAGGACAGACATTCAAATCCAGCGAAGAGAAAATCAAGAATTTATTAAGCAATTTATAGAATGAATTGCACGGTATACACAAATAACTTCAGGATGAAGCCTGCTAACAAAGGACTTCAGGACATGACCATTTAATTAAATGTATTGAACAAGATATCATATAGCCTGCAGACTATCTAATATATCAACTATATATTCTACCAGAACACAAGACTGGATAGTAATAGAAAATTCATTTCCAGTGGGCAGGGTCATGGGCAAAGCAGTTACGCTTCTCAAAGGGGAATTGACACAAGACTTAGATGTCAAGAGCTCTTTAATGAAAGGCAGAGAAGAAAGAAACGAAGTCCACTATCAACATGCCATAAGCAAGTTAACGAACCGAACCCAATATGCTTCATCTAAGAAAAGTATCAACAGCCTTAGTGGCGGAAGAGTATAATCAAGAGATGCAGAAATCTATTCACAAATTCAAATTAGACCAGATTGCTGTGAAACCAGAACTGCTATACCTTAAAGTCTCATGTTTTTGTATTTACTCATCTTATCACTGAAAGGGTTAATGTTAACCATAAACTTATACAGAATTAATGAAACCCATGAATTTTCCTTTCTATTACATCACATTGAAGCAGAATGGCGGAGGATAGATAGTTAACTTCCAGCTTTCCTTCCATTGTCCAGGACCGCCACTTCCAGCTTAAAATGTCCATAACAGGATATTCTTAATGTTATCAGTTGCCCAAGTTTTTAATTAAAATTCTGGATAGTTCCACCACCACCCTTTGACATATTTAACAGAAAAAAAAATCTTTAAAAGAAAACAAACTGCAGTCCATATTCCAATAATTGTAAATTGATTCTCTCCATATTAACCATACTGAGAGCTAAGAAGTTCATCGTCCAGTATTCTCCAAGAAATCAAAAGCGAGAAGGGGCTGCATAAAATTGGAAAAAGGATAAGATCATATAAGCAAATAAGCAGAAATCTCAGCTCCCACAAACATCTCAGTAGGAAATAAAGACCGGAGAGAGTTAAGAGAGGACAGAGCGCCGGATGCAGAGGTTTATCGACCGATTCATGTTCCGTTCTATGTTTCATAACAGATTCCAGGAAGAGATCGATGAACCGCTGCCTCCAGTGACATCATCCATCTCGTGTATGTACGGATCACGAGCCAAAACCACCAACTCGAGAGCCAGTTCTGACATATCAGAGTATCTTACAGATCCAATATGGCATATAGGAGTAGAGTCCAGTTACAGGATCGAACATAAAGAAACGCACATGTGTAATACACAGAAATGGTGAAACAATCGCCACCGTCAAATGAATTTAACCAGCAGAGAGAAAGAAGCTGAAATAGAGAAATGGAACAGAACCAGGAATCTTCAGCGACGCCATTGCCGTCCACCTCTGTCTGTGCGCGTGACAGGCTCTCAATCGACGAGAGATGCCATTTGCTTGGATAATTGCTCGATCACGTGCTGATGGCGGAGGAGGAGCTGCGCGGATTAATGGGCAGAGTGGGCACGGCTTAAATTACAATTATACCCCGGCCGAGTGATTAGCCGCGAATATGGTTGCGAGTATTTCTGGAGTTGGAAAACAGCAGAAGTGAACGGCTCAGGATCCAGGGTGCATATAATCACGTGGCATCTCGTGACTGGACGAGGTATATTATTCTTAAATTTTAAATTGATTTTTTTTATCCCTTCGTGTGTAATATGAGAAATAATTAATTAAGTTGACGCGACGATCAAGTTCACGATCACATCAATTTTTATTGCTCTCCTAGCACCTTGGTCGGCCATGATAGAACTACTAGTTAGGCAAAGCGGCGATTGGTAGCAATCGTCATCTCGTGATTCTTGATCCATGATGAAACGTTTTTCATGTCATGCCGTCCGCCAAGACTATTTTCTTACTTTGGAATTAGTTATAAGAGATTACACACATTTTTACATACAATTAGTATTCAATTTTTTTATAAATTCATAACTTTATCTCTATTTAATCGATATATTAACGTATATCTCAACGCTCGCCACCACGTGAGAACGTGATCCACTTTACAACGTACCATTAAACATACGTCCTCAATAACTATTTACAAGTAAGTTATTTTTCTTTCAGTTTCAGGCGATAAGTAAAACTAGTTATAAACTGAGCAATTTTCTTCAATACTCGGGTTTATATTAACTAAACAAGAGCTGAGCTTCCAGACTAGGATCAGGTGATATGTAAGCCCACTACCTCTAATAGTATATTGAATTTGTTATAAGTTCACAATGAATCAATCAGACTCATTTCTACTTAAAAATATAAACTAATAAGTTCACAACTTTTTCTTTATTTAGTCGATATAAGATTACATGTATCAACATGCTCATCCGTGTGCATGCACTAACGATGGCCATGGTCGTGCAATGCCCATCATTCGAGATTGGTTGGAAGCCCAAATTTAATATTCAAAGTATAAATAGGAGAATAAATGAGTATAAAAAGTTGTAAAATAAAAATCGGATTCAAAGCTCTTTAATTATTAAAATGAACGTAATACCATTGAACCAATGTAATAGAAATTCTAAATGTGGTGGGATTTTCTTAAAATTGTAGATCGAAATATGAGATTTTAACCTCATAAGATCAAAAGTGACTCTTGCAGCCAGTTCTTATGATCCAATAGAGTGAGATGTGAACACAGACCAGATGTGCTCTCCTCTTATCGTCAACTTCGTAGGTGAGCTACGCCACCATCGTCTGCAGCTGAGAGTCGGCTCCTCCCTTGCAGGTAGGATTGGGTGAAGCATGTAAACAATCTCTTCGACCAACACGAACTGAATCGTTCCAGTGAACAGAATAAAGCTATCCCGAACACAACAGATCTAAGAACAGCGACCGACGACAGCATGCTCGAGCAGCAACAGTGCTAGGGACAAGACACAGCAATACGCACATACGAATTTGCAGAAGCATGCGGGCTGCGTCTCCGTGCTGATGCGGTCTTCTTTCCCTTTCGGTCGGGCTATGTCTGAACAGTGACGCCATTGTCTACTGTTGCTTTGCTCACCGAAACGCTGCACCACTCTCTCTCTCTCTCTCTCTCTCCCTCACTCTTCCTTCGCTGCTTCAAGTCAGAATAGTCGGTCAATTAGCATGTGCTTGGAACTTGTCCTTGTGCCTCCTTTTTCGTTCTATATATGCGTGTGTGTGTGTCAGGAAATACAACGTGGCGGTCCAGATGCTCGTCGCATGGTGATAAGTGATAAACTCTTTATTGATTGACACAGTGATTATGATAATATGTTTAGTTGAAAAATAAACAGATCGAATGTCCACTAGGGATTGAAAATCATCGCATACTCCAAACAGCAAAATCTAGATTTTATATCCAAACTATTGTCTCTAATAACTGAAGAGCACATCTCAACAACAATATCTGTCGGGGTGTAGTCTATGAAACATTGAACGCCCAAATCCTTCCGTGAAGGTTTTCTGCTAGTGAGACATTGGAGGGTTAAGTCGATGAATGATGGAGAATTTACACGACTGGGGATGGCCCCCACAAGACCAAGAAAGAAAGTGAAATAACACTAGCAGTGCCTCCCCTCTGCTCACCTTCAGATTCCTCCTACCTTTTCACTCGTCTCAAATGTCTCTCTTCCTGTCTCTTACTAAAGCAAAATGGTGGGGGCAAGATATGTTTCCTTTGTCAGGATTCTCTCTCACTGCATCCACAGGGGGCACCCAAAAAGGGGGTCGAGAGGAAATACATCCTCTCAATTCAATGCAATTGTAATGTACTATATATATTATACCATATTATCGTATGATGTTTTCTCTATGTGCGCCGTTTGTATTTGACTATCTTATAAACCATGACCGATTTATACTCATATCGAGTCAATTTATAGATGCTATCTTACATAGATTATGTATGGAATTTGTTCATATTATTATAACACCATGTAATTATAAGTTCAATTTTCATGAATTGGAGTTCCATTATTACTCCTTTTCTTCGTCTACCTCATTTTAGACCGTGAAGTCACTTTTTGCTATAAAAAGTGTGTAATCCCTCACACAATGTGCTTTAGTTTTGGTGAAAACAAAGGAGTTGATGAGAGAGCCCCACAGGCAAATAAGAGGGGAAGAATACAGGGCACACTACACTAGAACATATATATATATGTATATGTATCTACCAGGGATACCACTTGTCTTTTAAGGATTTAATTATCTACGTTCCATTAATTCTCCTCTAGGGATTTGCTTACTTTCACACCCACAAACACACTGTCTCTGGCTCTCTCCCATGAACGAGTCAATGGTAACGGACAAGAGTTCTTCTCGGGGCTTCACTTCCAAGAGACACTTCCTCTGGACAAAGAAGGTCGGGTCCGAGGAAGACGAAGCAGAAGAGAAGTCGTCCCCAGCAGCGCCACCAGCTGATCATACTCATGACAGCAACGCAACTGCGGACAAGAAGAAGACAGACACCAAGGAAGCCGATGGCGTCCCTTCCATATCCCCCCTGATGAAGCGGAAGCTCCAGGCGGTCGCCGTCTCGAGGCTCCGCTCGGTCCTGGCAGCCTTCAGGAGCCGTTCGGGCTCCGCACTCGGTCTCGGGCCCCGGGTGGTCGGCACCCTCTTTGGGAACCGGAAGGGCCACGTCCACTTCGCCCTGCAGAAGGACCCGGCCTCCCAACCGGCCCTCCTGATCGAGCTTGCCACCCCAATAAGCGGGCTGGTCAGGGAAATGACCACGGGCCTCGTCCGGATCTCCCTCGAGTGCGACAAGGCCGAGCCCGAGAAGAGGTTGCTCGAGGAGCCGGTGTGGAGGACCTACTGCAACGGGAAGAGGTGCGGGTTCGCGGCCCGCAGAGAATGCAGCCCCCGGGAGTGGAAGGTCCTCAGGTCGGTCGAGATGATCTCTACGGGCGCCGGGGTGCTGCCGGCTGTCGGCAATAGTTGTCACGATCCCGACTCGCCGTCGAGCTACAATCCCGATGGAGAGATCATGTACATGAGGGCCAGGTTCGAGCGGATCGTCGGGTCCCGGGATTGTGAGGCTTTTTACATGATGAACCCGGACAGCAACGGATCACCCGAGCTCAGCGTCTACCTCCTCAGACTCTGATGGATCCGGTCTCCAGAGGGTGATTGCGCTAATGATACTTGTTTAGCTCTTCAATCATGGGCGGAGAGGAGAAACTTTGTTTTATTTCATTCTGGTCCTCCTCCTCTTTTTTAAATTTCTTTTAAATTTCTCCCTTTTCTTCCGTGGAGAGAATGGTAAGTGGGGCTTACTTCAATTTTATTTTTTTTCCCATAATTTGGTGGGGGTGGTGCGGGGGGAAATTATTGGTACACTATAGCTACAGGGAGTAGGGGTGGTGGGGGTGTATATGAATAGTTTTGTGCTCTTTTTTCAATTATTGGGAAAAGTTGGGGGTGTATGCAAAAGCAATCATTGTTCTAGCACTGCCCTTTATCTTTTCATGGCCATACATCGGACTTTATATCATTTCTAATTAGTTTTACCGTGGTAGTAATTAGTCCTAGCAAGGATCCATCAAATCCCTATATTCTTTCACCAGCCCTGTTGATGCATTGTGCAATGATTTTCACAACGGATTCTGAATGCGCAATTCAATAAGAATCGTTCTCCGGGCTCCATCGACATATAAAAATAATCATATATACCGTACCACAAACCTTGTGATACAAAATATACTATACTCATCGACATCTGGCCACGTAGTTATAATGAATTTAGGAGGATGATGAGGTAATTCCCACCTTAAATTTGACCCAAAAAATTCGATTAATTTGTATAGTTATAACTATGCGGACTTCGGTTTTTTTTAAGCAAAATTTCCAAATTGTCCCGGCTCCTACATGCTACACTCATCAATCGCACGTCATTCTATGCGTATTATATATATATATATAAAGAGTTAGAATAATAGATTAAATTATGTGATATATCTTTTTTTTAATAAAATTTACCGTTAAAATCTTATGAGAAGTGTAAAGGAAATTCTTTTGCATTAATTAGATCTAATCCTCTTTAAAATCAAGTTATGACAGTTTATTGAGTATTTAGGTATCAGCAAAAAGAAAAAAAAAATCTTAGATTGGGGCCGTGAAAATTATGCCCTTTTTGCGCTTTTTGACTGCTTTTTCCACTCTGGTATATTTTTGGGAACACGGCACTAGGAATCTCCACCCCAAGCGGCTGCACTGTTTGCCATTCAAAGCAAAGCTTCTCACTTGTCGTCGAGGTTGTCCGCACGAATAATCGCTAGTGCGACTAACATTTATGAGGAAAAGCAAGATAAGGTGGCTTTATATTCCATTGACGTGAATTGTACAATTCATCTATTCCGATGAGATTTAAATTAAATATCTCATTAAAAAAAATGATACGGCAAATAATATCAAAAAATATATCGCTATAATGGTTTGCTTATGCTTTTATCCTTTCTCTCCATTGCATTTCCACCTTTCACACCTTTCTTTTTTGCATACTTAATAACACTTGCTCAATAAACTTGACCCGGAAGTGCCCCGATCTCATTGTCATATTTCATATAAAAATTGGCTCTCTCTTTTTCCCTTTTTCAGGTAATGAGTTGCACGAAACATGGATAGCATTCGAGCTCAATTCTTGGCCTCCATGTCAAGGTCTTTTTTTGGGTTTTTGCCAACCGATGTATGATCATAGGGACAATGATTTTGTAAAACTCTTTTTTTTTTTTACATCACGCAGACTCGATACTAGTTTACGATCGAATCGGAATTTCTGACAAAATTTATGTCGACATTTTCAACCTGGGATTCAATCTTTGGATTATCCATTTAGAAGTCTAGTAAAGTAACTATTAGTTCAATATCAAGTTTGTGATTTTATAAAACTTGACATTTGTGTGTGAATTCTCTCNAAAATTTATGTCGACATTTTCAACCTGGGATTTAATCTTTGGATTATCCATTTAGAAATCTAGTGAAGTAACTATAAGTTCAATATCAAGTTTGTGATTTTGTAAAACTTAGACATTTGTGTGGGAATTCTCACCTGAATTCATCTAAAGCCTGGTCTTTCGTATGATGAATAATTCTTGACCTTCCCTGGGGCATCTCTCTCTCTCTCTCTTCCNATCTAAAGCCTGGTCTTTCGTATGATGAATAAATCTTGACCTTCCTTGGGGCATCTCTGTCTCTCTCTCCCCTTCCTTTAAGAAGACAAGTAGATCCTCATGGCATATTTTTAGATCATATGGAATATTAAAATTATGAAAAAATACCATTATTCACAATATTTTGGATTATGAAAAAAAATATATGATATTATAAAAAATGAGAAATTTAATAATTACAGGTGAAATTTTATGAAATTAATTATATAATTAAATAAAATTTACTAATTCCATACCATTTAAAAGTAAGCCGCTTCTTCCGTACACCACAGAGAATTTCATAACTAAATGCAATACATTATGTTGCAAAATTAAGCTTCAGTTCTCATTACCAGCTAAATTGCTATCGCTACTAGCTATAGTTGCTTTCGCGAAAGCCGAGGGTGTGTCCCATAATCCTCTCATCATTGTTCAAAAGATTCTGAAGTCAAGTGTCTCTCTGTACACCAAAAAAAGAAAAATAAAATTTTCATTCTGTTTCCTCGACCACCCATCAGACCTCAATGATGAGAGGGCTCCTCGAACCTAAATGCGGGTTCAATGCTGTTGATACCATCCTTGATCATTGTGTCATTGGATTTCTCTTATGTGTCTCTGTGTCATCTTCATCCCAACCTAATTTCAGAGTGCTCTGACGGAAAAAAAGGGCTGATGGGCAGCATCCTAGCATTAAGTAGTCGCTGTTAACGGCTGGGGTCGACAATGGTACCGAGATCGGCTATGATGAGGTGACTCGCGTATGATCACAAGTCACCGAGAACGGCTTCCTGTCCCGCAGCTGTTCGCCACTTTACAGCCCTAATTAACAGTAAGTCGGCCGATCCCATTTGGAATAATAGAAAACCAAAAAAAGAAAAAAGAAAAAAGAATTGCAATATATAAAAACGTACTCTCTAGGGATAGGGATAGAGGGAGTGGGGGGACCATGCATCAATTGTGGACCCCATCAATATTGATTTAGATTAAAAAAATAAGTAGAAAAATAGTCAAATCACTTCAATTTTAATTATCTAATCTTGTTCGGTCAACACGCGCTCGCGTACCGGTATTTGGAATATTTTTTATTTTAATTAAAAATAGTATTAGAAAACGATAGGGAAAAAAAGTTATTTGTTTTCTGATAAAATTCAATTTATATAGGTAGGCGTTGTGATGGTTTTGGGCGAATAATATGGAAAAATCAACTTTTTACTATTCTAATCCTACCGTAAACTTTTAAATTCGAATAGAGCCGTCCATAATTTTCAATATTTTTTTCATGTCCACCGTATTCTAAGACTTGCATGAGGGATTGTAACAAAGTTGTCGATTGTCTATTTATTTATTTTATGTAATTTAAATAAATTCCTACGCGGGGGTCTTCTTTTATAAGTGGGCTGTGGCCCAGTTTAATGTTCTGAGTGCAAAGTGCAATTTGCCAGAAGTGTGCCACAAAGCAAATAGCAAAAGGCATGCTAATAATAGTTCAGAGGGGGTGGTACATACACGACCTTTATGAATGCTCAAATTTGATGAATCGTAGCTTCCGGATTTGACATCACGGCCTGCTCAAGCTTCAATATCCTTACGGGCTAACCGTAGGGGCTCGATCAGTCCGTTTTACGATTAGAAAAGATACTTATTGAAGCGTAGTGCCGGCAAACGTCTGGCAACAGTCATACGAGAAGAGAATCCATGCAACCACGTTGCTATTGTAATCACCTAGCTCGAAAGACTAATAACCGGCAAACGGAAGGAGACCTTACTTCAGGATTGGATCGATAGCAGTGCGAAGAACACTGGTACAGTGAAGATCACGGGGACGTTTAAGGCCATGGGAACGGCACTGGACGACGAGCTGGTGGTGGAGGTCGAGTTCTGGCTCATGGATGGCGGAGGGGACTCGGGCTCCAAGACCTTGATGATCATCTTCTGCCCTCTCTCGCAGTGACCCTGCACCCCGCTGACGAAGTAAAACAGGCCGGGGCGGTCGAGCGTGAACGTGGTGTCACCGTTGTTGGAGTAGAAGAGCGGATGCGAGGATCTGCATTTCTCGTACCCTTCCCCGTTCACCTCCATGACCGAATCCTTCTTGTAAGTAAAATCTGCACACAGAACACACACACACATACACATATGAATGTGTTGATCACGCTACGATCGTCTTATCGGAGGTCTCCACGAGCTCGAGGATCAACGAGAGGCATAAAACATTCTGTTCTGTTCAAGCTAGGGCACATGGATGCGGGGAGCTCACGTATGGTGTCATTGACTCGGAACCGGTTATTGGAAGCCCACTGGTTGTACATTTCCTCGACGCTCTTCTTGGGGATGGTCCAGCCGTCCTTGCCCCCGACTTCAAACTCGGCCGGGGAGACGAGCTGGAGGGCTTGGAGGGAGGAGAAGAGGATCAGAAAGAGGAGGGACCCACAACTGCAAGTGGAGAAAGCAGCCATGGATTCTTCTCGGTGTATCTCCCCTAGGGTTTTGCTCCCTTCGTGTTCGCTGAGGTTGAGAGACGGTGCAGTAGTGTGGGCGATGGAACTTCAAGAACAGACGGCAGTGGCACGCGGTGGTTTGTTTGATATATATATAAGGGGGGGAGAGGGAGATCCTGAGGTGTTTGACCAGGTAGAAAAGTCTGTTTTTTCCAAGGCGGTCCATCTTAGGTTGTTGAGCAAAACTTGGAGCAAATCCTCCACCCTATAAAACATGTTTTCCTCTTTTTCTGTTTTTGTAACGTTCACTCAAAGGAAAGCTGGGAAATTCCCCCCCCCCCCTAAAAAAATTGCGAATGAACTTTAATTAATTAATGCATGTTCGAATTCAATATACTTGTCGCATATTTGACCGGTGTACTCATTAGTTAATTGTTGCACGGTTGGGGAATGAATCTAGAAAAATTTTGTAAGGGGACGAAATTTAAGAGAAAAGCATGATGACCAGTGTAAAAAGGGATAAATAAGATAATGTAGTAAAAAAAAAGATGAAAATAAGTAAAATTAATGCATGACGTTGGAGGAAGTTTCTCGAGTTTATGAAGGAGGTTAGTCTTGCGCCCCAATTAGAACCATCCTCGGCACGTTCCATGCACTATGGACTATTGGACCCGTGAACATGTACGTGTTATTATTCTAGGATGAGATTTTAGACCTCGGTGTTCATGACCCTACAAAAGGGTTTATGATTAAGGACGTTTGAAAAAACTTTCAGTATCTCGAGATCTGACGAATCATTTGAACCCAATCGGAACTGCGTGGGAAGAGATGCACATTCCTTCCAGAATTGTGCCGATCACTGGCGTAGAGGCATCGAGCTCCGGCAAGTGCTTCACGGGAATAATCAGGAGCTCAGTCCCGTCCGCGTCCTTCACATCCTCCTTCCCGATCGATCTCCAGCTTCCCTTGCCTCACCGCCGACTTCCAGCTCGGGGGCGGCTTCAGGATGAGAGTCATCATGGGGTGCGTTTGTCGGTGGTGTCACGGATAACAGAGAAACATGGTCAGCCAATCAGACCCTTCCATGTGGCTGCAGTATTCGGTGATGGGCCCCCTTTCCCCTCTCCGTGGGGCCGGCACTATACTCACATCCAGCAAGAATATGATACGATTAAGTAGGTGAGGATACTATCACCATCAAAAGAGATGCTCTTGCTGACTGAGTATAGGTTATTTAAAATAACTTGTATTTTTTTATTATATAAGATGTTATAATATTAAAAAATTGGGAGAATAAGATAATTAAAGGTAATAAGTATATTTAAATGATAATTAAATTTATAATACTTTAATTATTATATGAAAAGTAGTGATATTATATTAATTTTAATTCTTATTTGTATCTTTTAAGATCCTGGTTTAATTTACTGAAAATGAAAAATAAAATTTCCGGTCAGCAGTTATTTATCTTTTAATTAATCTATTCACCTTATAAATCGGGCAAAGAATAATCCCTAGCTTAGTAGCTCGTACCTTTCTTATGGAGATTAATTGAGACATGGAAGAAGCCACCTCCAAGTTCAGAGGTACACAAGGGCAAGAGGAATCTTTCAAAGCTCGAAGTGGGCTTCTTCCACGTGTCCCCTTTGCATGCTCAGCTTCTCGGTCGAAGCACTCCTCTCGTTTACATCTGTCTCTGACCCTTCTTCTTCGTCACTTTAGCTTTAACTCTCCTCTACATTTTTCTGTAGATCTGAAAATGGCCGACCGTCGTTCCTCCGGCCCAGCTCCGCCGCAGGCGCAGCCGAGGCCGCCCACGACCACCACTGTGACCCTCCATCGGATCCCTCCCCAGACGTCCACGAGATCCCTCGGCCTCCTCACGCTTGCCATCTCCGGAGGAGCCCTCCTCCTCCTCGTCGGGCTCACCGTCACCGGGACCCTCGTTGGCCTCATCCTCTTCGCCCCGCTGATCCTGATCCTCAGCCCGATATGGGTCCCTGCCGGAGCATTCCTAATCGTCACGGTCTTCTTGTGCGGGCTCGGCGTGGCGGCCCTAGCGAGCCTCTCCTGGGTCTACAGGTACTTCAGGGGGTCGCACCCTCCAGGTTCGGACCAGGCCGACTATGCTCGGATGAGGATCTACGACACTGCGAGAAGTGTCAAGGACTATGCTCGAGATTATGGAGGCTATCTCCGCACTAAGCTGAAAGACGTTGCTCCAGGTGCTTGAACTTGGAAGTTGTTCGAGGCCCCTAAGGTTTTTCAGTCGATCGAGTCGTGAAAGGATGAGAGATCTTAAGATCGGTGTCTCTTCTCCGTTTGGACTGTTGATGCTTTGTTTCTCGTTGCTCTCAGCTCGAACATTGCCTCGTAGAAATCTACTGCCGATTTATTTGTGCCGTCATGGATCGATGATTTGCTAGACTCTTGCTGATACGGAAAGTTTCGATAACCCATATGAGTTTTACGTCTCGAGTCACTGGGTGGGATACAACACCACCGAAAATCGATGATAGACGTTGGCATGCTTATCGGACAGTAATGGCTATTCAACCAGAGAATTAGTCTCTGTTTTCATGCTCGTGCTTGACATATACATGTATATATGCCGAGATGAGGCCAGGGGCAATTGGGGAGGCAACTCGTCGGTCTTCTCGTCTTAGTATATGATCCCGGGGAAGTTTAATGGGTCGCAGTTACCCTCATTGGGTTGGTTGTATATTGGTAGATGCTGGATAGGACAAGACACGGTATGATTTTGATCGGGATCTTGGTGTTGAAAAGGCTGAAGGGGGACAACCTGTGGTGAGTTTGGGCCTAAACAGGATTGGGCTCAACTTTATTTTAAGTTCGGCCCATGAAGAGACCAATGTCACACGGAAGTAGGGATGAGGAACCTTTTCTTTGTTTCCAACTCATTTTTTCCGCTGCTCTAATCACCTAAGAACCAATTTTTAATGGTCGTGAGTTGATATGATGATTTGGACCGGTCCGATAAGCTAATTGCCTGATATGTACTGGTTCGAGCACGGCCCATAAATGCTGGGCCGCCCAGACCGGCCCGATAAAGGTGAAACTCTTGGAATAACTTTTAATGTGCCTCTTACTTTTCGTTGGATACATATTAATCGAGCTAATGGATCGGTAGTAGGAGATGATGGAGGCTTCACCGTCAGATTGCGGAGCTGATGACGTGTAAGGCGGTGATCGGGGGAGCCCAAAATCTAGGGCACGTCGTTACTGTCAGATCCGGTGTGGCAACGGAGAGCGAAAGAGCACCTGACCTCCCTCCCGCCTCGCTCTATTAATAGAGCTCTCTCTTGCTCTTCGTTTGGACATCTTCGCAACGTCTCAGAGGATCTATCCTCGTCGAGGGAGCGGGGGAATGGCGAAGGCGCGAAAGTCGAAGACAGCGGAAGACTCGAAGCAGGAGAATTCCGGCGCGGTGGTCCGCCATCAGAAGCTCTGCCTCTCCATTGACTCCGATACTCGCAGAATCTACGGGTTGGCTTATGTTTCCTCCTCCATCTCCTTTCTGTTTTTATTCCGCTACAGCTCTCTAAAATACTCCGCTACTCACTCACTCTGCAATTATTTCTAATTCGTCAATCTGGCTGAGGAATTATTTTGCCGAATCCTCTTTCTTGTTGAATTAGCGATAGCTGCTTTTCCTCCTTTTCAGCGTTAACGTCAAGTACGTGCTGTTTCTTATCTCTGTTGGTGGAAACTATTTTGCTATCAGGGCTTAAGAGTTACTTGTGTTGCTCATTTTCTTTGGTCGTTTCCGTTTTCTACCATCCTTTTGCCTTCTCTTCGTGCACTGACCCCTTAGCTACGTTTTTATCAATTCAGTCAGGGAGTTCCTGAGTGTTCATTCCTTGGTGCAGATATACGGAGCTAGAGATTGCAGTTCCGGATATTGGAATTGCAGGGTTGCATGCCGAGAATTTAGGTATTGCGAGAGTTTTGGTTGATGGAGAGCCAGCCGACTTTGAGTACTACCCGCACCATCAAAATGCTGATAGCGAGAGAAGATGGAGCGCCGTTACGTCGTCTAGTTCTGCCGCTGACATTGCAAGCTCGTTGTATTTGTCAGCTCTTGAGAAAGAATTAGTACCTAATTTATTGATTAATTGCTGCAAGGCTTTCAAGGTTGACAATGAGCCGCAGGAACCGTTGATAGAAAATGGTTCACATTCAACAGTGGAGCCCAAACAGGTTGTTGAATTTCTTTCTGGGGAATAGCTTTTTGATGGGGTTGATTGCGCTAGTAATTTCACTTCACCTGCTGTTGTGTTTGTAGTTTCGCCTCTGTGTTGCATAGAGGAGCCATGCCTGCCTTTTCTTGTCTTGCTTTCTCCTTTTCTCTTGTCACTGAAAATACCAGATGACATGCATTTGATCCAAAATATTTTAACATCCCAATTAACTGAATCACCACACAAGCCATGGTTCATCAATTCTTCTCTAAGGCAATTATTTAGGAAATGATTGGCTTGCATATTCAGATATATCCTCTTGCATTTTTATACTGCTATTGATAGCTAAGATGAAGACTTGTTCTCATACTAATCCATTCTCATCTATAGAATGTGAAGGTGATTCGTATTGACTATTGGGTCGAGAAAGCAGAGGCAGGGATTCACTTTGATGATATTCTACTTCATACTGACAATCAGATTAGAAGGGCCCGCTGCTGGTTCCCTTGTATAGATGAAAACTCACAGCGCTGCTGGTAATATTTGAGTTCTCTTTTCTTTTTCGTCCCTTTTTCTATTAAATATCTTACTTGCTAATTCTATCTTTTTATCTTGATATGCATTATATTCAGCTATGACTTGAATTTCACTGTGGCCCACAATCTGGTGGCAGTCAGTACTGGAAACCTGTTATATCAGGTGAGAAAATAGAGTTATAGAGACTTCCTGATTATACTGTACTGCTTTTGGTATGATTTTAAATGTTATGCTGAATTCTGTATGCCTCGTCTGTTTGCTTGTATTCATCATACTTGATTTTACAAATATTCATACTCAAGGGTGAGTGATCTGGAAAGTAATCATATCAATAATATAAGTAATAAAGTGATGAACAAGGGGGAGTATTTGTGGCTTGATTGTAGGGATCAACCTGCAAAGAAATTGAAGCATATTGGATCCACTGCCTGTGCAGTGAGAGAGCGAGAGAGAGAGAGTAAAGGAGGTGGAGCCCTGGAATGGTAGAAAATTCCTGAAAGTGTGATATTCTTGGAAGAATCTTTTCTGTTGAATGGTAATAATATTCAGTAGGGAAAACATGTCTATAAAGTTTAAAATTTTCCAGGTTTTTAATGAGTGGGCCCCATGATGGAGATTACTTTTGTGGAGATGCTGGATCTCACTTGGCAGAGAGTGATTATAGCTGTTCTAGTGTAGTTTCCATAAAAAATTAGCGATGGAAAAGATCCAGGTTCGGTTCCGGTTGGTGCACCGATTTTGCGGGGATAGCTCAGTTGGGAGAGCATCAGACTGAAGATCTGAAGGCCGCGTGTTCAATCCACGCTCACCGCGGGCATCTTCGGAGTCGATTCTGGGTGTTGAATAGCCATAGTAGTTTGGGCACAGGATGCTGGAATATATACTCCTAAATGTGATAGCATGATATGGACTGCAAAATGTCTCTAAATTCAGGGTTGAGATGGAAGAATATATAATGCGTGTATTACTTTTTGCTGGAATATGTAATGCATCTATTGATAATTGGGATTTAAATGAAACAATATAAAGTTTTATGTCACAAACATAATATTTGGAAATGGTTTGAGATGTTGAATATTCCTGGTTATGCATTCAACATCTGTGATTTTTCTTGTTTTGGGTCATGCAGTCAAGTAATTAACCCTTTTAGCTGCCTCAATACTCCCATTGGATATGTAGGAAGAAATGAAACAAAAACATGTACGTGTGTGGAGGAATATCAAAGCAAGAAAGTCCTGATCATTTTCTAATGCTATTTTGTATGAGTGGCTTGAATTGCTTTAATCTTCAGCAATCAATAATTCTTTAGTTATGCACCTTCCTCAGTGAAATCCTTGGGATTTGGTTTCATTTCCTAAATGACATTGTTTGTGGGAAAAGAATCAGATTACGGAGGGCAACTTAAATAGGGCAAAGGAAGGATGAAAGCATTATTTGCACATTTGAAAGACTTGGATGTGCTGTATTAATAGGTCGGATGTAAGGATATTTGGTATCTACTGTCTTATGGATGAGCAAAGGTGTAGTTGTTTTTCTTTTCCTTCGAAAGTTATGAAGTATGTTTGGAGCTGCAAGGAGGAAATTGTGCAAAATAATGGTGTTTCAGAAAAAGGAAGAAATCTTTTGAATATGGTGTCATAGTGGGGGTGGGTGGGGTTCTGACTGAAGGATTTGATAAATAGCTGATTCTGGTGTTCAGTTTGCATTTTAAGTCAGATAATGTGGATGCATTCCACATGCTTATTGAAACTTCTTTGCTCATATCCATGGTTGCATAGGCTGCTGTCATGCTGCTGGAAGTAGCAAGAAGGGGAGATGCCTTTAATGAGCACATCTGCTGTTTATTTTTCTGCATAAGGACCTTAAGATAGCCGCAAGCAATTTCTTCCCGAACTCATTGATAATCAAACTCAACCTTCATTGCTATTCAACGTTCATTGCTATTGAAGACCAAAACTGAGAGTTATTAATTCACAGATTTGTCATATGCCTTATTTTCTTATTGTGGCAGAAAAGAGTTAAAAACTGAAGGATTTGGGTGCAAAGTAGAAAGCTTCTCCTTTGGCTCCCTACAGTGGGATTTCTGGCACTATTCTTTCATTTTTTTCCTTTAAATGAATCTCAAACGATGAACGATCCTATGTATGATTGGATGAGAAAGGGTGGCATTGGTTGGGAAAGAGTATGAGTATTTATTGGTTCAAAACCATGAATGGTCTCTATCAGCATGCTGGACTATCTTACCTGAAATACCAAGGGACTTTGTTGGGAAAAGATGGATTTTCTGCTATGAAATGAAAATGGGCTTCATACATGTATTCGACCCACTTTGGATGATTCCATGACATCATCTTTTAGATGCTAGAACAATTTATTGCTATATCTAAATTTATTTCAGAAGATGACACTTGGAGATAATAGCCATGGCTTGCAGCTGTCTTTCTGGGCAGCGTACGTGGCTATATATATTGTTTATTATGAGTCCTCCAAAGAGATTAATTTATATTTGGCAATCTTGTCGTCTAGCATCTAGCACTTATTGACTTCTCTGGTTGAATTTTTCTGTTAATGAGAGCTTAGGCTAATGATTTAGTGGATTGGATCTGCTAAGTAAACTGTTCATTTGAAAAGGAGTGAAGATTAATTGCAGTACTTCTATTTTGTATATATGGTCCTTTATGTTTCGGGACAGATTTCATTATTCAATTTTTATTGGTGCTGAATGCCAAATATCCCCTGGAAGATTATGTAATATAAGAATGCTTTGAGTTGATTATGTGATAGTGAGCTTGGTGTACTGGAGTTTATACAAACCAAAAACCAAACACTGATTATACATTGTTCTTGCTGTAACTCTTAAGGTGGTCATTACGTTCTGGGCCTCAAAAGTGGAAAAATGAAACAGATATTTCTGTTTCCTGGTTATTTGATAGTTTTTTTAATGATTCTTGGGCACTTTGTGGTTTGTGAATTTGAACACCTGTCAATAGTGTTCTTGACCTAATGCATTTCTTTTATGCCTGTCACATTTTGCAGGTTTTGAGCAAGGATAATCCTCCTCGGAAAACATATGTATATAGAGTAGATATACCTGTTAGTGCTTCTTGGATATCTTTGGCAGTTGCTCCGTTTGAAGTTGTGCCTGACCTCCAGAATCCTCTTTTATCTCATATCAGTCTTCCAGCATATGTGTCCAAGCTTCAGAATACTTTGGGATTTTTCTATACTGCATTTAGGTTCATTTCTATGGATTCACTTTACTGAAGGATGTAAATTTGCAGCCTTCTATTTGATAGATCATTAACAGATAGAATCTGCATTTTACCAGCTATTATGAAGAGTATTTGGGAGCGAAATTTCCATTTGGGTCGTACAAACAAGTTTTTATTGCTCCTGAGATGGCAGTATCCTCAGTCAGCTTGGGGGCCTCGATGAGCATCTTTAGTTCTCAGATCTTATATGATGAGAGAATCATTGATAAGGTTTGCTCATTTTATGCTTCTTGGATGACGGTTTACTAGATACTTTGGCAGTATGTTTGGATTGCGGGATTTGGAGGGGAGGGAAGGTAGGAGTTAAGGATGATATTTATATTTTCATAACCCTTGTTTGGATAGTATTGTGAAAGGGAAGGAATGGGAAGGTTAAAGAGGGTTAATAGGTCATGATATCCTTTATAACCCTCTCCAACCATTTAATCAGAGATTATATTGTAAATCTACCATTTATCATTTCTTACACTTCCTATTACCCAAAACAGAGTTATGAAAAATATGGCTATTGGAGGATTATGATAACCCTCAATTACCCTTGTCTCTCTCTCTCTCTATATTTTATCAAATAGTGGATTAACTTAACTCCCAATATCCTTCCTTTGCCAATCCCTCAATCCAAGCGCATGGTGAGAGACATATGGATGAGCTCTTCCGTGGGTTAATTATATATTATTGGCATCCTTCTGCTGTTGATTGGGTTGGATATGCTGTTACAGACCATTGACACAAGGATTAAACTTGCTCATGCACTTGCAAGGCAGTGGTTTGGTGTATATATTACCCCAGCTTCCCCAGATGACGGTATATATTTTTTCATCTCCTGGAATGAGCTTTAGATGGTTTAATGCTGTGGAGTCATTGGTTAGGGGCTCCTTGGATATCTTGCTGGTAGGAAAGTGCTGGAACTCTGATGTGATTATATTGTGTGCATCCACAGAATGGTTATTGGATGGGCTTGCAGTTTATCTGACAGATTCGTTTATCAAGAAACATTTGGGAAACAATGAGGCACGGTATCAGAGATTCAAGGTTTGTGCTTATCTGACAAGCATAAGCAATATGTACATCTTCAGAGGAAGCAATTTTGTTTCTCACAGAAAAATTTTATGACGTGAAATTCAGCCTTTAAGAAAGTTCAGAATGTGATTTGTAACAATTTCTTTCTTTAGTTGGTCTTTTACCCATTGGGCTGATTAATTTGTTTAGGAATGGAAAATTTCATGGATGCATGGATATTAGGTCCTAGAAGTTTTCTTCTTACAATGCATCCAACCCCACAACTCCACAACCCCAACCCACCCCCCCCCC
>CXYZ01007473.1:263798-301273 GCA_900006705.1 Sonneratia caseolaris
CCCCCCCTCCCCAAAACCTGGCATGCAAAACACCAATGTTTATCTAGCATGAAACTTGTATTCATAATTGTTTCAAGATTGTGTTGCCTATGACAGGCGAATTGTGCTGTCTGCAAAGCAGATGATAGTGGTGCCACTACTTTAAGCTCCTTTGCTTCTTGTAAGGATCTGTATGGAACTCAGACCATTGGATTATATGGCAAAATAAGATCATGGAAATCTGTAAGTAACTTGTAGAACTTTACGAAGTTTTCTTGTTAATAGGAGAGAATTTGTTGCTCATTTTCTTTGTTGAGCATGGTCACATTCATTTCTTGAAGGTTGCTATCCTTCAAATGCTGGAGAAACAAATGGGGCCTGAGTCTTTCTGTAAAGTAAGTCTTTAAGCTTTTCCTTCACTTCACAATAGGACAAGAATTTGTCATTTACCATAGTTGTTTTGGAGAGGGGTTGATCAGAAAATTTGATTAACAGATTTTGCAGACTATTGTTTTGCGAGGCTTGGATGCAACCCACCCCTCAAGAACTCTTAGTACAAAAGAGGTAATTTTTGTTCTGCTTCTACCATTAACTTAATATTATCTATACTAGTATTATTGTAGAGCTGGGAGAATTACACCCTTTTTATATCAACAGCTTATTTCTGTATATTTTACTATTGGCAGCTTGTTTGTTCCTCTATCTCTTGCTTATTGATCAGAAAAATTGCTATAAATGAAGGAAAACTATTGTATGAAAACAGATCAATAATTTTATAATTTCTGTGTTTCTCTTATTGATGCTCTGGTGACATTTTTAGCCCCTAAAACTAAGTCGTAGTTAATATCTTTTTGTATATTAAATGCATGGAATTGAACTTTTGTATTTATGTAATGATCTGGCAAGAGGCACTAGCCCAATCAATATCATACCCTTCTGTTGCATAACGTGGCTTGGTGGAGTCCAACTTCTTGATGTCACAATATCTTTGTTATTTTCTCTATTTATATCATTTTGCTGATGTGAGGCTTTCTCCTTTATATTTTCCTCCTTTTTCTTGCTATTTTTCATTGGCATTGCCAAAACAATATATAGAAAGAAAGTAAAACAATATATAGAAAGAAATTAAAATAATAATGGTTGTATCAACTTTCGTTAGTTCACAACATTGTTTTATAGCAAAATAAAAATTAGTATTTCCAAGTTGTTTGATAAGAGTCTTCATGTTGCTCTTTTACTTGTATAAATATTGATCCTTAAACTATCCACCAAAAGGCTTTTTGAGAAGCAACACATCCTAGTTTAGTTTAATATCTCCCACACATTATTTTCTCTCAACACAACTTGTGCTGTAGCTACTACAGAGGGTTGCATGCAATTTCTTACCCTTTACAAGCCTGAAGAAAGAAACATATTGTCTTACCATATAATGGGCTAATAATTGTCTTGGTGCATCATATTATTTTGAGTATGTGACACATAAAATCTACTGAATTACAAGCAAGTGAAATGATGTTTTAGCCAGTGTCTTAATATTCAATATTGTACTTGCTCTGTTAACTCTTTGCTACTTAACAACAATACTTTCTTTGCCATGTGTCACCCCGATTGTGATGTCCTGCAAACCCCCCTTGGACGCCCCTGAAACCGCCCGCTTCACGGATGCTTCCTTGGGGAATTCTTGCTAAAATTATAAGTGGAGCATAGCTTTATGGAAAAGAATTTGAGACAATGCCCATGAGTTCACTTCTTGATCAGTTACTTACATGATAATGCACAGTTTCGCCACTTGGCTAGAGAGGTTGGAAATCTTGAGCGTCCCTTCCTTAAAGAGTTCTTCCCTAGGTGGGTAGGATCCTGCGGATGTCCAGTGCTAAGGTATGATATTTGTGTAGAAGTGCATATTACTTTTACCTGCATTTCTTGAGATCTCTGCCAGTTCTCTTGCACTTGTTTCAGTATTTATCCTCATGTATTGGGCCTTTTTCCTGAAGGATGGGATTTTCCTACAACAAAAGGAAGAATATGGTTGAAGTAGCTGTCCTCCGAGGCTGCACAGCTAGACCAGAAGTAGATGCTCCAGTTAGTCCTAATGCTGATTCTGAAACACAAGAAACTGATGTTGGATGGCCTGGAATGATGAGTATTAGAGTGAATGAACTTGATGGTATGTATGACCATCCAGTTCTTCCAATGGCTGGAGAGATTTGGCAGCTATTGGAGATACAGTGTCATTCAAAGCTCGCTGCTAGACGATTTCAGAAGCCCAAAAAGGGTTCAAAAGCTGATGGATCCGATGATAATGGTGATGTAGCACCGGATTCCCGCTCCAGGTTCATCTTAATTTCATAATTCCCAGTCACCTGTTTCATTGTTCCCAAAAAGAAAAAATTGTCTCTGTCACCTATTTCAAATAAATTATTTTATTGTTTTATAGTTGGTTAGGCTTATGAAATTCCATTTCTTTCTGCAGTTCAGATTCTCCACTTTTATGGGTTAGGGCTGATCCTGAGATGGAGTATCTAGCTGAAATTCATCTCAATCAACCTGTTCAGATGTGGGTAAGGTGCTATTGCCTTTTGGGGACCTTCTTCATTTGTTTTTCTGCTCAGTCAAAGTACATTCTTTAGGTGCTTGTAGGTTTTGATTCTACTTTACCTAGACATCATTTTTCCTTCATTAAAATTAGGAAAAAAGACTGGGAAAAGCCCAGGTGATTGGCCTGAAGATGAGCTCCATCCTGGTTATCCTTTTCAATATCTATACATATATCATCAATAGATGATGTATATATTATATGGGTCTAGTGGATGGGAAGGGTTCTTTGGTTAAATGCTCTTGTCCAATATATGCATACCTATAAGCCATTCTTATTTGTATGTGTACTTTCTTCATAATGTTGTTGTTTTATGTCAGATTAACCAGTTGGAGAAAGACAAAGATGTTGTTGCTCAAGCACAGGCGATTGCTTTCTTGGAACAGTTGCCACATATATCATTTTCAGTCATAAATGCTCTTAATAATTTCATCTGCGATTCAAAGGTTAATCATTTAAAGTTTTTCTTTATAATCCTCTGTTTGATGCATATCTTGAAGAACTGTTTTTGTTCATGAAGGCCTTCTGGAGAGTTCGAATTGAGGCAGCATATGCTTTAGCTAATACAGCATCTGAGGTATTATGACAGTGGTTATAGTGATGATCAAGTACTGATTTTTTCTTGTTCCCTTAAAAAGTTTTGGAGTGAAAGTTGCAATAATTTTAGCTCAATTTTGATGTAATTTCATTTGTTCCTGGGCAAGTTCTTGTTATTATGTAATTGTGTAATTTAAGTGTTCCACCTCCATAGGTTGATACCACTCTCCATCTTCTGGCATGTGTGGAAGGAGAGGAATAGGAGGGCATTTGAGGGTTTATAAACAATTTTTTTTAAGTTTATGGAGAGTTGGATATGGGATATACACTTTTGGTATAATCAAATGTATAGGGGTTCTCAATGTTAGTTACTCATGAGAAATGCTATGGGTAGGCTTACATTTGTTTAGCTAAAATTTTTGTTTATGATATTACACATCTTCTTGATGCAATATTAATGAAGTTAGTTTCCTAACTACTCAAAAAAAAAAAAAAAGTGTTCCACCTCCATAATGGGATTTGTCATATTACATTAGCTATAAGAGCTAATTCTTGATTTTCTTAAGCTGTGGGTGAATCATATCTACTATTCATTTCTCACATCTTATAGCTCTCTATGTACTTAGCTTGATACTTATCAAATGAGAACATTTTATTTGATGATAAGAGGAAATTAAGGGGCATGCACCCTCCGCCAAATAGTGTTTGGATCTTGCGCCCGTACTCCAGGGTTTTGCTTTTTGTTCACACATACTCATTTATTCACTTCCCTTGTTACAAAATGTTCAGATTTGTGAATTTACATTTAGACTTTTTCTGCATTTTGTCAAATTAATTTTTATTTCAAAGTTATGTTCTTTTCGTATGTCTTTCTCTTGAAAGACTTGTTTTATTTTATCTTATGGTAATGGTTTGGACAAATGTCACATGTAGGAGACTGATTGGGCTGGGCTGCTCCACTTGGTAAAATTTTATAAAGCTCGTAGGTTTGATGCCACCATTGGGCTTCCCAAGTGAGTTTTCCAGGTTAAAAAAAGTATTGTGTTGCCTGCTTTTCTGATGCTTATTGACAAAGCTTATTCAATGCTAGGCCGAATGACTTCCGCGATATTCCTGAGTACTTTGTTCTTGAGGTAATGCATAGAGGTAGGATGTATAGTGAGTCATATCCTATGCCACTTTCTTTTTCCATATTTCCAGTCTAAGTTGGCTGTTTGAACTTTATGTCCAAAGAATAATATTAAAAAAAAAAGTTGCATGCTTTATAATGTCTTGCATCATTCAGAATAGTCATATAACTGCTGGAGGCTTTTATGCTACATTCTGTTGGACTGACATTACTTAGATGGAATGTCAATTTTTACTCTGTTCTCTTTCTTGGAATTGCTTCAGGCTATTCCTCATGCTGTTGCTATGGTGAGAACTGCAGATGGAAAAAGCCCTAGGGAAGCAGTTGAATTTGTGCTGCAACTTTTGAAGGTATCAACTTGTGTTGGCAACCCTTTTTATTGTATAATGGCTTCTAGTATAATGAGTAGATGATATGCTCATTTTTTTGGGCACTTATTTGGCCAAAAGGATGCTGCTTTTATGCCTTTTCCATTTATGGAATTGGTCCAGAGGTGCCTAGGATGAAGGAAATGCACTTCTTTTTTGACAAATGATAAAAGAGAGGAGAAATAAATAAAATGTAAAAATAATAAAGCTGTTGCATTTAAATTTTGTTTCTAGTTTGAGATTGAGCAGTAATTGTGTGGGGGACAAAGGGGAATACTGGCATTTGGTTTGGAGGTCCCTCCAGAGACTTCTTATTCTCCTCCTCTTTCCCAATATAACCCTTTCTCTTTAGTTTTTCATTCTTTTTTCTCTATGATGGATGTCCATTTGCTTAATTCTTTTGTTGATCATCTTGCTGCTCAACAGTACAATGACAACAATGGCAATATATACTCCGATGCATTCTGGCTGGCAGCATTGATTGAATCTGTTGGCGAGCTCGAATTTGGGCAGCAGGTTTGTAATATAGTTACTTTGTGTTATTTAAATATAAATGTATAATTATGATTTGTTTGAGATTTCAAAGTACTTGACCCATCTGTCCTCATACCTAGAGCTCACTGTGTGCAGATTATCTTTCTTGTTTTTTCCTTCTTGATTTCTTATCTTCCACTCAATCTTGGGGTTTCCAGAATATCAATTGTTCTAATAATCGGAACAAGCTTCGTTGAAAATTGTATTGCTTCACAAGATTGGTTTTGTTATATCCCCTTCGTCCTTCTATCTATATGTATTCTCTTGTACAAACAAGCATAAAATTTGTCTTTAACTTTCAGATTCTTCCTTTTAGAATTTCTGACAATATGCTGCTTTATTATCTTGGCAGAGTATCTTGCTCCTATCATCTCTTCTCAAACGCATCGATCGGCTAATTCAATTTGATAGGTAATTCTCTTACAGAGAAAGAAACAGATTGTAGTGCCAAAAAAATTATTGGGCCTAAAATGAACCACCTGTCCAGGTTGATGCCGAGTTACAATGGGATTTTGACAAGAAGTTGCATTAGGACATTGTCTCAGATGGCATTAAAGCTCTCAGAATTCATCCCCCTCGTAAGCTTCTGATTTTCTGTGCAATGTGATGGACAAATCTCCAATTTGAACACCTTGTGATTGATCTAAATTTTGTTCTCTGAGCAGGATCGTGTGGTTGAACTTATTAAACCCTTTAGAGATCCAAGTAAAAAGTGGCAGATTCGAGTTGAAGCAAGCAGAGCTCTCCTAGATCTTGAGTTCCAGTACAGGGGCCTTGATGCCACATTGTCATTATTTATTAAGTTTTTGGAGGAAGAGCTGTCTCCAAGAGGTTTAAGGACAAAGCTTTCCTCACTTGTTGAGTTGATGCTGTAATAAACTTCAAACCATCTGGAAATCCCATTAATTATTCGGATTTTTGTTTGCTGCTGGTGGTGGCAGGTCAAGTCAAACTGGGCATGCATGCTATGCGACTGTGTCAGATGCGAGGGTCATCTGATTCTAATGATGATATTGACAGATCAAATCTTGTGTCTCTGCTTCGACTGCTCGAGAGTCGTATGGCATTTAACAATGTCTTTCTTCGCCACTATCTTTTCTGCATTTTACAGATCTTTGCTGGAAGGTTAGTGCATGAGAATTGCCTCTTGTTGTTTTTTTTCCGAAAATCCAATGTGTTCCAAACTTCAGAAATGATATCAAGGACTGGTTTCTTATATTAGTATCCTCTTTTGTTCTTTACTTTCTTATTGCCTTATCAATAAGAATTTAATGGCAATTTTACCGACTTGATTCAAACGTTCCTAGTTTTGGAGTGGATCGAGAACCATTGATTAGCATGAAGGGATGATTGGCAGGTGTAATACAGCTTCCTACTATTATTTTTTTCAGGTTGCCTACACTGTATGGAGTGCCTAGGGATAAAACATTACACATCGGGGATGGAGATGCAGGTACTGAACAGAAGAACATTTTTGGGGCTTTTGTCACGGAAATGAAGCAGCAGCACCTGGAACCTCCTCCTGAGGAAGCGCCCATTCTTTCAGCTTCAGCTGTCCTGGAAACTGTTGCCAAGGAACCTGATACGGTCTCAAGCAGTCATGAACAACAGCAGAAGAAGCCCATTGTAAAGATCAAGGTGAAGAGATCGACTGCTTCCAGCAGAGGAGACGAGGGCGTTGATAATCAGACAGTGGAGAAATCCCAGGGCTGTGGGATCAACGAGCCAGATCACGGGGCCAGCAGCTCAGTTTCTGTGGATGCACCGCAGCGCAATATCACCGAAACTGTCAGCGTGAGCAACAACCAGAATAACCTGGAAGAAGTGAACTCTTGTCATGACCCGGGCTCCCGTGTGACTGCTAGCATAGGGAGTGCAAAGCTTGCTGGTGAAGATCTTGGGAAGGAACTTCAGTGCACTGCTGAGTCAAGCAAGATTTCTTATCACTCACAGATTCAAGATCCCTCTTCGCAGGGCATGCTTGAGGAGAGCAGTTTATACTTAGCCTCTGATGCAGTTGCTTACTCAAATTTTCCAACGGCTTCGGCTGTGGGAAATCTCGACAACAATTCGGTTGCCGGAGAGGGGTCTCCTGATGCTGGGAAGGAGACGGAGAAGGAGAAGAAGAAGGATAAGGACAAGAAGCGAAAGAGGGATGATCCAGAGTATTCTGAACGTAAGCGTCTGAAGAAGGAGAAGAAGCGGAGGGAGAAGGAGATATCGAAGCTGTTGAGTGAGGAGAAAAGGGTGCCCTCGGTCGAGTTGCCTAGTAAAATTCTGGAGGGTGGAGCCAAGGAACCCGAGGCTAAGTCGGTCACGGCGCAGACGAGAACAAACGAGGCTGGCGAGTCTGGTGCCGTCATCACGAGAGTTGATCCCTGCCCAGAGGGATCGGGACCTACTAGGACTGGTACAAAATTCCGGATTAAGATAAAGAACATACCGCCCAACAAATCTTAGTGATAGTGCAAGTTTTGCATTGATCTGATTGATCTACTTGCAAGTAGCTCGGGTTTTGGAAACTCGGAAAGAATTTTGTCAATATATATGAAATTCTTGCACCATTCCAAGATGCGCAGAAAAAGCTAGTATTTCGTGCAGAGAACGAGAGGGGCGGGCTGGTCTGCCGCCACGCCATCTCTCTCTTTGACTGGACGCATTTAGGAGGGTCGGTGTCTCTGCAGGATTTGACGATATCAGCGGTTAATGAGCAGCACGAAGGGGGGTAAAACAGGGATTCGTCCTGCCTCGAGCGCCTGGGTGAGATCAGATCATGGAGGGTGGGATGGTTGGCGTTTACTTATTAATTAATGGATAAACAAGAAGCTTGAATTAATTGATAAATCATTTCCAAGGGAGTGAATGAATGTTGCTTTGGTTTTTAGCTAATTAATTAAAGAAAGTCACGCATACAGTATATATTCATATGTGTATATATCTATATATATATATATAGAGAGAGAGAGAGAGAGAGAGCGCGCGTCTACCAGTGCTTAGGGCTGTTGATTTCACTGGTGTTCGAGAGGTAACCCGCCTCTAGTTTTTTCGCCAACCGATCTCGTTTATGGTGGTTCATAGGGAGGGTAAAGAGTACGTGGGGGAACGAACGATGAGCTGGCGTAGGGTGTTGAAGTCCGTGCAGGCGCTGGTGGCCCACACCTTTCTCCTCTCCTTCGCAGTCCTCCTCCTCCTCAAGCTCGACCACGCGGTCTCCTACTCCTGGTGGTGAGTTCTCCTCACCGATCCTACCTCATCTTTCCTTTCTTCGTCATGATGTGCATTGCTTTATGTCATCGAATTGAGGTTATTACGGAGAAGTTGATCCTGAGAAGATTCTTCGGTTGATTCCCAACCCCCGCCCCCTAGCCGGACGTCCGAAACTGTCGATGAGCATGATTAGAGAGAGCTCGACATGCTGAGGTTATGGATTTTAGATGTTTATTGCAGTTCGTGAGGATGACTGTCGAAATATTTCTGATGTCTCGATTAGTTCTGGATGAGTTGGACTGCTCTCTATCCCTGTTGGCACTATTTTTCAGTTCAATTATGGGCTTCTCTGCCTTTTCAGCGCGTCTTCACTTGGTTGGTTGCCTATTATTTTTGAAAAACGGATTAATATTGGAGAGCTATATCTGGTGTTTCATGCAAAATATGTATGATATCGCTTAATTCCTGATTAGTCTTCTCCAAAATTGTCAGTGAGAGAATTACTGCTCTGTGATTGTCTGGGTAACCCACCCATTAAAATTTCTTATTTCTGTAAGGTGGGGGAGTGCGAGATATGGGATTCTTTGCCTGATGTTGTAATGTGAATCCTTTTTCCTTCTTCTTTTTATGACCTGATTGCATTAAGGGATGTGAGGACGAACTTTTCTGTGATTCTCTTTGGTGGACTCGGTATATTGATATGTTACCGTGAATTGTGAGATGCAGGATAATATTTTTGCCACTCTGGTTATTCCATTCTGTTGCTGCTCGGGGAAGATTTTCTTTGCCAGCTCCATCAGTTCCTCACAATCGTCATGTATATTTCGGAGCTTTCACTTAATTTCGAATTATGTTTGTGGCCCTGTGGTAGGGTTTTGCTTAGATATATATTGGGAATTAACTTATTTAATTTTTAATCAATTTGTTCTCTGTGGACAGTGGGCCCCCTGCCATGCCATTGTGGCAACGCCATTGCTTATAGCGTTTGAACTACTTCTCTGTATATATTTGGAGAGCGTTTATGGTACACAATCTACTCCCCTAGGTTAATTTTAAATTAAATTAGTAGTTTGTGAAATGTCAATCATAAATTGCACTTGAAATGTGATAGAAAAGGAAAGGTTGCACTTTTGTACTGTTGTTCTAAGACTATGATCCGTATAACTGCAAATATGCGTGTCCTATCTGACAGATTCATTTACAGTTACCATTGGGATCTTGAGTAGCCTTTTATTTTCTAATTGGAATCACAACATATAGGGCATGAGAGAGGATGCAATTACTGGTAACAAGAAAAAACACCACCCGTTCAACACAAGCTAAACACATTCTCTCTTGAGAAATAACTCTACATGCTTGTATTAGTATAGCAGTTAAGTCCAAAAAGAATAGCTTTGATGTATAATGGAATATTAATGTTCCTATTTGCTTTTCAACCTGATTCCATATCTGATTATGCAGATTCTACAGAGTGTGTCATGAGCAGAACATGAATTTAACAGCTTTGATGTATAATGCAGCAGTTTTTCCTACTCCTGTGTACCTACCTAAAAGCTATGTAGTTCTTAGATGATTTGACATCACATATATGAGTTATTTTTCTCTTGATCTCCATTGTTTATTATTTTGGTTGTTCTGTTCACTCTTCTTTTGGCAGTGAAAGATGCACTCTCATTGCCTGAGTTGGGTAGCTTTTCTAGCTCATTACTTCTCAGTGCGGTAATGATCTAGTTTAGGCTCTGCTAATGGTTTTCTTCTTGTTGGTTACAGTCCATGATTTTCCTGCAGTGAACTTGAAAATTGTTTTCCTTCCACTGTTGGCATTTGAAGTACTTATTCTTATCGACAATTTTAGGTATGTCATTTCTTTTAATTACTAGTTTGTTTAATCAATGTTGTATAGACAGTTGAATTTTTATTTGTTGTTGTCATCTCCTAGGCTTGGTGTATAGCTATCTTTGATAAACTCATATACATGTTGAAAATTTTAATTCTGAATCTTAATTATGTTGATTTTCCTCTTGCATAATTACAAATCTGAGTCTTTTGGAAGCTTAGTTGAATGGAGGCTAGAGCTGTATAAATTTTTTGGAGCAGTTGCAGGGTATCAATGATGAAATGGCCCTTTCCTTTCCTTATCCGTATCGCAACATGATTTGCATTTTATGTTGATCAATTTACAGAATTTGATGAATGCAAGGATGAGGTTGAGAGCACTGTCTTACTTTTTCATTTTTACCTTTTTAATGATTTCCTTCACGTATTATCAACTGATATTAATATGATGTTTATTTAGTACTGGATAATATGCTGACGATTTATTCTTATGGACATGATCTGCTGCATGATCCAAAAATTTTCTCCTAAATTGTGCCATCAGTATGTCCTGTGATTGCAGGCTTTACAACTTTAAAGTTGATGGTTGTCTTTTTTGTGGGCTCAGGATGTGTAGGGCTCTAATGCCAGGTGATGATGAAAGCATGACAGATGAAGCATTATGGGAGACACTTCCTGTAAGTTGATAGTCTTGAATTTGGCTTTGTGTGCTATGAGCCTTGAGGGTGTCTGTACTACGATAAACTGTATAATGTAGTTATGATCATGTTCCTTCTATCAGAAATTATTTACCTTTTTATTTGTTCGTTTATCATGTCCGCATTTTTCATTTTTTTCATTTTGTTTAAAGAATGCTTTTAAGACTGATTTGATCAATATATTGATTTTCTGTTAGCACTTGTGGGTTGCAATATCCATGGTCTTCTTCGTTGCTGCTACCTTCTTTACACTGCTCAAGCTATCTGGTAGATTGCTGAATATCCTTGCTGAGCTTATCTTTACCTATATAGAAAGTTGGCATCAATCACAACAAAACAAAAATTGAGCAACTGTATAGATTTGCAGATAGTCTCTGTTCATTGCCTGCTGTACATTCACATGATCCCAGATTGGATGTTAAATTTTTTATTTTTTATTCCAGAAACCAATTACTAGATATTGTTCTTGCAATGATCGATGTTCATTGGCCTGCTCCTTGGAAAATAATTGTTATTGTTATATGTCAAAATTTTACAGGCTTCTTCCTTTTTGCATACTTCTTGTTATGGGTGCATCGAGTAATAGATATATATGAACAAATTGATGAGCTACAATAATGTAGTGCTTGTATTTTTCTTCCAGGGGGATAGAATCCTGGTGTGTATGTGAATCTACTCTTGAAATTCGAGCAGTATCTTTCTAGAATTTCAATCAAATACAGAAGCGCCTGCAAAGAAACAAATATGTCCATGATAGGATTTTCTTTCTGTTATATTGCTGATGCTGCCACTTGTCAGAGAAGCTTCTTGAGATTTTTATGTATATTACACCTTATCAGCTAAAAAAATCATTGTTGGTTATTACAGGTGATGTTGATTCTCTTCGGTGGTGGGTCTTATTTATAACTTTCAGGTATTTATGCAACTCCAATAATTTCATCAACCTAATCAAGAAAATTTCTTGTGGATATCTCCAATTATATAACTCTTTGCATGCATAACAGTTTTTCTTGTTCCTGTCTAAGTATGAACAGTAGGTGCTAAAATACATCTTGGCCTGTAGGTTTCAGAGTATTGTTCCAGTGCAAAGTTGTTTATCAAGAACAAGGCAATCCAAGTTGTGATTTTTCTTAGGAAAGTTTGGTCTTCACTGTCGAGAGAGGAACAAACACTTCCTCCTCTAAGTTTAACTTGGATGTAGATCAATTCATTTGGATTTAAGTAATATCGAACCCAAATACCCAACAAGCATTTAAAGAATCATGGTTTTTACGGGAGTATACCCATGCACAATAGTAGATGTCCATGTACCTTGCATATAACTGTAGTAGGTGCAGATGCCTTCGCAAAGATTGAGCATGCATATGAGAATTTTTTTGATGACAACAAATAATGTTTCTTTATCCATTGAAGTGTTGCAGAGTGCTTTGCCTTTTTAGTTTGTACAAAGTGGTCCAATCCAGTGATTCATCGTAATGCTCAAACAAGGACGCCTGCCTCATCTTCTTCAACTATTAGATATCTCGACTGGAATAGTGGCCTCGTAGTTTCATCAGAAGAGTACCAGTCGCATGATATCAGAATATGTGGCCTGCCAGAAGTCGGTGGCCATATTATGAAAATACCTATTATTATTTTCCAAGTTCTCCTGTGCATGCGCTTAGAGGTAGTTAATAGGCGTGAATTATTGATAGGATTTTCATCCTTTGACTTTGCCAATGACTTTTTATGGTGATCAATCTCAGGGAACACCTAGTGCTGCTCGAAAGATGCCTCTTTTATTCATTTTTGCCCCCATTTTCCTCCTCCAAGGTGTCGCAGTTCTGTTTGCTGCTATTCGGTTAATAGAGAGAATTGTGCGTCTTCTGAGAAGTGAAGCCTGCTCCGGGAGATACTTATTATTCTCATCTAGATTTCATGAATGTGTCTCATTCTTGCATCATGGACCTCGGTAATCAGAGTGTTGAATTAACAAAGTTGTGGATATGGGGAGGATTATTCAGTGAAGATACTATTTATTACTGAGTCAGACCACTTGTATTCTTCAGGTTGTTGGGTTGGTGGTCAACTGATGAGGGAAGTTCCCAGGAGCAAATGCTTTGCCACGAGAGGGCTTTTGGGTGGGCACTATCTCTGATTTCACTTTTATGTTTGAGATAAATCTCCGTGCCATGAATTAATAATGGATTGGTCTCTGCATTGAGGTCGCTTCATTTTTTTTGTTTTGTATTCTAGCAGTTACAACACGTTTTCTGGTTATCCACCAGAAATAGTGAAGAAAATGCCCAAAAAGGATCTTGCTGAAGAGGTCATATGAATTCCTTTTCCACTGCATCCTGTATTACATGTTTGTTAGATTCTTCTAATTGTAAAATTATCTCTCAACCTCAGGTATGGAGACTTCAGGCGGCTCTGGGAGAGCAAACAGAAATCACCAAATTCAGTCAACAGGAGTTCCAAAGGCTACAAAATGTAAAGTTCGTTTCCTAGACAAAAAAATGTGTGACGGACTTCTTGCTAAACAATCTTTGATGATATTGTCATATTCTGGTTGCCAAATCCTCTCATTATCATATTCATTTGGAATTTGTTTAAATTTGTGTTTTCTTAGAAATAGCTTAATGCCTTTTGGTATGTAAGACTCTGCTGCTTATCAGTAAACTTTCTTATGCCAACGATTTTGCAAGCACAACTAGAAAGTTCTGATGATCAAAATATTGTCCGCATTGAAGTTCAAGATTTATGTGGCTGTACATCCTCGAAGATTTATCTGAATATCAACTGGGAAACTTGTCTCTGTGTTGATTACGATCCATTTTATCATAGAGTATTGTTATGCGGATTCAATTGTGCAATTCATCTATACTTTTATTAACGCTGGCAATAAGTTGCTGTCTCCATTTCTGGTCAAACTTTGGATTCTTTTAATCTGTATGTGATGTTCTTGCTGATGCTGTGCAGGAAAAGGTGTTATGCCGAGTGTGCTTTGAGGGAGAGATCAGTGTGGTCCTCCTTCCCTGTCGACATCGTGTCCTCTGCAGGTACCGTGTCTCTTCTTCTTGGTTGAAAATATCGTTGCATTATGACACTCCTCGATTCTTATTACTATTGTGGTTTGTACGTTTTCTACCATTTCATTGCCTGCAGTACTTGCTGCGAGAAATGGAAGCAGTGCCCGATATGCCGTGTTTCCATCAAGGAGCGGTTGCCTGTATATGATGTCTAATGGGAGTTCCCACGGACTTTAACAGCACTTCATCTGTAAAATTCCGAGGTACAGTTCTCCGACTATTGTCGAATCTCCTCGTAGTTCCGTCTTTTAGTTCCGAATTGCCAGGTCTGGCTCCCCTTACAAGGCAACTCTTTACTCTCTTCCTGCCTCCTCCTTGCAGCTGTAAATGTCCCAACTTTAATACCGAGGAAATTCATTTTCAACCTAAAGAGAGTTCCCCCTGCTTCATTGTGGATGATCATGCATGAACTTAAATCTTTCTTGCTATTAATGCTATAATCCAAGTGATAAGTCGGTGGCTGTAACGCTGCTGTGGATGGTGCATCAACCCGTCAAGAGCTTGGACGCAAATGATTTGCCTGATTGATAGTGCTTGGGAGTTGAGATATGGACTGTTTTATTCGCACACACGACTCAGATCGGGAGAATCGGGGAGGTCCAATTCAGGTGCGCTTGATATCACTTCTCCGAAGCCCCAAACCCTGCAGTTTTAGAGCATCATTTCAAGTGTTTATCCGAAACCCGGTGCTGGCGTCAGGTGTAATCTCACTTGATTGACTGCTCGGAACATTTCTAGATGCCAATCTTTTCAACCGTCGTTCATCACCGAAAGCTGGAAAAATTAAGGTGGGGGAACAGAGAAATTATTGACTGATGGGGGAGACAGTGGGGGGGAGGATGAAGCCCTCGCAGGACGACTGAAGATTCCTCCGGAGTAAAAAGTAACTGGATTTGTCATTTTTCGCAGAAGAATAAAAGTTTTGTGTGGCGAAATTTAGCCGAGAATAAGCAATGGAGGATCGGCCACGTCACACATTCCCCCTCCCCGTTGAAACAGTACAAGGTGGTCAAGACTCAAAAGAGACTTGAGACTTTCGGCAGCCAAAAACTGAACAGAAAGGAGTCGAGCTAGTATAGTATTATTTAACACGGTAATATCACTCCCTGATTTGGCACTAACTTATTGGGGTCGGATTTTGTCAGTGGATCTACCTCATAGCTCTACGTAGGTATAAAGCCAAACTGGAAAACATTAAGCCAAGGATTCCATTCCATCCCTTACCATTCTACTGGGCAGAGAGAGAAGGTAAAATCCTGAAACCGCCTTATCATCATCTATTATTATCGACAGTTATGCAGCTGGATACGATGTGTCTCCCATGTTCATCTGGTAAAAACGAAAGAGAAGAAAATCTTTAGCACCCAAATAAACCAAAAAAAAAAAACATTATTCTCATGTTTACTATTAACCTGGGGACATTTTTTGTTGCTCGTATCTCATGTGACCCTTTATCCAGTCATGGAGGAGGTATATACAAGCCTGGAAATCTGGATACTGGATAACTGCACTAAATTTCTTCCCTTTCTGTAAGTCCAAATGCACAAAAAGTTTTTAAAAAAAAAGAAAAAAAGGGAGCAGTGAAAAAATTGTAAGCTCTGAACAAGCTAAGGGTACCCCGCATTTTTTTGTCCGGAATGGTCCAGAGGTCGGGTGGAGGGATGGCCGAGACTGCATGTGAGAAGGGTACGTTTTGAATGAGTCTTAGGACCTCGTTTTCATACTCTCCCGTTGCACTTTGGCTCATCTCTTGACTGGAAAAGCCTAGCCTAGGGTTCCTCCCTCTGTTACCCATCTAGCGGTCCATAGCACATCGGCTGGTGGCTCAGCTGCAGCAACATGTCTCGAGCCGGAAACACCCAATGAAGACTCTGAGACCGGAGTCTTTGTGCAACGGAACTCTGTGTGTGTGTGTGTGTGTGTGTGTGTGTGTATATTTACTCCCTGTTGGGTCAGAGACAGGAGAGCGACACAGATAGATAGTTTCACTCAAGTCCAAGTGAAATTTCCTGTGATGTTTTTATAGCTCCACCGTCCATCGCGTTCGGGCCTCAAAAGTCCGACATGGCGTGAGGTTGACGTCCCGATGGGCACCCCCAGAGTAGTCACCGAGTGACGCAGGAACGGGAGGAATGCGAAATGAACACAAAATTGACAGTTACTTTCTGCTGCAGCATACCGTATTAGAATTTAGAAAAACTAACACCGGTTCACGACAGACAGAGAGACAGAGAGAGAGATTTGATATATTTTCATGGATTTGCAATAGGGACATGCGTGTATGTATGTATGTATGTATGTACGTAAATGTGTGATATAGGTAACCCGTCCCTTTAAATTCATTGTGTGGTCCCTCTAGAATTGATAGTTTGATACCCTCAGTCCTTATCCTACACCACACCTTCCACCCTTATCCTACGCACCCCTTCAAAGTGCCCCTCTTATTCCTCCCATACAACCAAAGAGTCCCACCACCATCCACAAAATAACTGAAACGGACTCGACTGACATCCCCATATTATCACACCTTAGACTAATCTAAGAGCAAAAACAGAGGGGGAAAAAGGAGAGCAAAAACAGAGGGAAAAAGGAAAGGAGAAAGAAAGAAAGAAAAAAATACCCCCCGCGAACCAAGAAGAGGAGTAGCATACACCATGTCTAGTGCATCAGAGTGGAGCAGGGAAGAAGAGAAGGCCTTTGAGAATGCCATCGCAATGCACTGGGTTAAGGACTCCACAGAGCATTGGGATACAATCGCTTCGCTGGTTCCGAGCAGAAGCATGGAGGAGTTGAAGCAGCACTACGAATTCCTCGTGGAGGATATCCGAGCGATTGAGGAGGGGAAGATTCAGATTCCCAATTATGCAGGCGAGGAAACGACTTTGGCTACCAAGGACAATCATGGGACTCCCACTGCTGATAAGAGATCGAACTGCGTCTTCTCCGGGCTGGGCCACGACTCGAGTGGGCATGGAGGGAAAGGAGGGTCAAGGTTGGATCAGGAAAGGAGGAAGGGAATCCCATGGACAGAGGAAGAACATAGGTAGCTAGCTAGCTATACAAGAACTCAGTTTTGGTTAGAGTTGCTTTCTGGAGGTACCTTATCCAGTTGGAATTTGTGGACAGGAGGAGCTAAGCACTTCAATAGTGATCTGAATATAACCCACCATGCTACTTACTATTCGGAATAAGACTATCGTCAAACTGGTTTTTTTTTCAGAAATCTGGCTCTTCTACCTGTTTAGTATTATTACCTGGAAATCATTTGCTGATCCTGAATCTTTCTCAGGTTATTTCTGCTCGGGCTAGAGAAATTCGGGAAGGGGGACTGGAGGAGCATCTCGAGGAACTTTGTCATATCAAGAACCCCGACTCAAGTAGCTAGTCATGCACAAAAGTACTTCATTCGCCTGAACTCCATGAATCGAGACAGGAGGAGATCGAGCATCCATGATATTACCAGTGTCAGAAACGGTGATGTCGCAGCTCCGCAGGCCCCCATCACAGGCCAGCAGTCCAACACGGACCCATCAAGCCCGGCCCTCGTCGGGCCCCTTCTAAAGCACAGGAATCAACCCCTTATGCCAGGGATAGGCATGTATGGGGCTCCCATGGGTCACCCTGTTTCTGCTCCAGGTCATATGGCCTCAGCGGTGGGAACACCAGTGATGCTTCCTCCGGGCCACCACGTGCATCATCCTCCCTATGCACTCCCGATGGCCTACCCGATGCCACCTCCACCACCACCTCCACCGCCAATGCACCAATAACATGACCTTATGAATTAAGGCTCCATTTGTTTCATAGAAAAGATTCTTACCCGCAAACCAATTTTCCTTCAATAGAAAATTCTCTCAGGACTGAAAATCTCTGAGAAACAGATGGAGGTCCTTCAATCTTCCAATTTGGAAGTGAAAATATTGAGGGAGAAGCATTCATTGCTGAGAATGCCTGTTTTTTTTTCTGGTGCAGCCTGATGTTGCTTTCTTGTAATGAATCCAGTAGAATCTGTCTTTAGAGCTCTCCTTTCTAGCATTCATCAGCTTCCTGTACAGATACTGAGGTGTTAATAATGGGTACTCGACCAGGTGCCCAGAATTTTACTTTATTGTTGTTACTAAATGCCACAGCAGTTAACTTATCAACCTCAAGTCAATGACCGGTTGCATTATTATCGTGAAACTAAATTTGAAGTTGAAAGCTGTCCCACTGCTATAACATCATTAACTTCAGTCTCTGATTTCACGAACTATATCTGCCCAATACCATGGCTAGTTGGAGGCTCCACATGCTACATCTCGCACTAAAATCTCTTCGTTTTTGCAGTTCGTGATGTTATTACAGTACAGGATGATATAGGGCCAACCAAATCTACCAATGAAATTAATGAAAAATAAACAAAAATGATCAGGATTCTCACTTTTTTGCCAAAGCCAGCCTTCTCATCCTCCAATCATTTTGCCAATGTATGTGCTAGGAAAACAGAAAAAGCTCAGGACAAATATTATATGGAGCACCATTCAGGTCTCCTAAGGTAATAGCCACTCAACTTAGTACTTGATAGGAAGGATTATGACATCCATATTAGAGTTCCTTCATCTTCAAAGGAACAACCATTCATATTCTTTATGAAGACGTACATGAACCGGACAGTGGACACCTCAAAACTGTGCCTGACTTGGACCAGTGAAACTCTGGAATATCCCATTTTCTCCAGATGCAATATCATTCAGACATTTTTCCTGCCTTCCCAAATAGAAGTCCAAATGCAACGTACATCGCATGGTGTCTCTAGTCCTGGACCCATAAAATCCATGGAATTCATGAAAACGTAAGCTGTAAGCTGCCCGACTGTGGGAAATTGTGGTTGTATGGGAGTATGTCCTACAATCCCATCAGTCTGTAAGGCCCAAAATCTTGAAACTTAAACTCGTTCGTCGAAATGCCCTGAGACCTCTGTATGCCCACCTAGCATCAAGATGTCTTAACATCTCCAATAACCCAGCAGGCCCCAAATTATAAAAATCACCCCCACAAACTCAAACAGTGCGTGAGGATCCCAAATGATCCTCGATCAAGATCCTCTGGTGGCCGGGGTCAGATCAAAGAGTGCCCTGAAACATTTAAGCACTCCTGGGACGGACTGACAGTGACACCGGACGTGCCCATTTCAGAACTCTTTTTCTGAGACGACTAAGACATCAAAGATCAGCAAAGCTCCAAATTCGCTTCCCCGTACGACTAAACAATCAAGGGAATACATACAGCGTTACCATGACGTGAGATGGCCTTTGCTATCGAAAGGGTATAAATTTAACTAGGACGGAAAGGAGGAAGGGTCGGCAACAGAAAAATCAACCGAGGCTCTAAACATGCAAAAGGACAAGAGTAAAAGTGATAGCAGCGATTGCTTCTCGCATCCCCAGATGCTCCGGAGAGAAGAGTTTTGGACTCACCGGAGGAGAGTTTGGCTCGTCAATGCGCTTCCCGTCCCCGCCACCTTCCGCCATCTCTGCGGGCCTTCAGAGTATTTCTATTTTGTTTTTTGGTCTAGAGAGAGTGTTTCTATTTTTAATCAGTTTGTGTTGAGCTCGAAGCTCCATTTTACCATTTTGCCCCTGCATCCCTTAAAAATTCTCCTCTGTTCACTTGCCAGTGCTGCTACTCTCCTTCCCCTTTTTATCTTTATAAGTCTGCACTGCACATTCAAGAAATCAATAGCATGAATGATCCAAATTCGGGCAGAGTTGTTGCATTAAGGGATGAACTGCGTTAATCATTAGTTTTCTCTATTATTTCCGCTACCATCCTACCGTCCTTGTAGCCTGGGAAGGGGGAAAAAGACAAAAAAGAAGCTATTATTCATTCTTATCCAACACTTTTGACACAAGTTTTTAGTATAT
The DNA here is from genome assembly GCA_900006705.1 of Sonneratia caseolaris. NCBI lineage: Eukaryota > Viridiplantae > Streptophyta > Magnoliopsida > Myrtales > Lythraceae > Sonneratia > Sonneratia caseolaris. The sequence continues at coordinate 283,657 of CXYZ01007473.1, forward strand.
ATCACATGAAAAATACAGATGAGCCTTGATCAATCAGTGTTCGAATGTGTTGGTCACTAACATGGAAGACAGTGCTGGTGCATCGGCAATCTAAAAATGCAGATATTTCATCCACTGATATAGAATCTCACTTGCCTTTAGTCAAATGACACACTGTCAGAAGCCATAAGACCACCACTGGATCTAGCTATTACGAAAATAGCAGGCTTCCCATGTCCACTTTTTTGCTCATTTCGCCCTCTTCATTGATCAGCAGAGTGCACTGGTCAGATATGGAAAGCGCGTTGCCATTAGGGCTATGTATCCGCATCTCGAAATTACACCCTTTCTAAGGCCGACTTCCTGATCCTACCAGCTGAGGCCATGGCCCAAACCCTTTTACATCGCGGTGTTGATTGTAACTCGTCGAACATATTGGGACGGGTATGCAGAACTGCAGCGTCAGCTGTGGTTTTCTTTGTAGTTGCATCCACAAGATGCCTCAACATACAGTCTTTCCTAGATTCCTACTGTAACAGTGACATGAGCCATAATGGTGACTGAGCTCCGGTGTCATGCTACAGTGAATGCAGATCCAGCAAGAGCAGTTGATCGTTCGGTCCCTCGAAAACCTTTTATCAGCATGTGATTCGAGTTCAACGCTCTACCTCAAGTGCAGATTGAACCGATAAACAACAATGAACGGAGACAGACAGAATAGAGCAAATCAAAGAAGTCGAAACTTTGGGTTTGGCATAAGAGGATATATTGCTCAACTGACAAGACACACACCATCTGAATAACAGTTTTCTCTTTTATTTATTTTCCCCGAGTTAATCTTGCCAACAGAGAAGCATTACAATACATCTCCTGATGATATAGAGCCTGCCCCTCTGTTCCTTCAAGAACCCTCTCCATGATCCTCGACAAGGTAGCTTCTTCCTGGATCTGTCTTCTTCTGTGGCGGAGTTCTTCGTCATCACCAACACCATCGTCTTCATCTTCTCATGTTTTTGCCATCCTAACAGTTGCTCCTCCCCCCTTCTTCTCCTCTACGAGACGTCAATCATGGATCATACCTAGGCTCTCTATCTGTATACGTGTATATAATAAGAAAGGTAGCGACTGAGGTGAAGCGCATGGAAAGGGAATTGAAGGCTTAATTCTTATAGACAGGGAGGGAATGTGATGTGGTCCAGGGGCAAAGCACATTAAAGTGGGGTCTTACAAAGAGACAACCAATGTGGTCACCATAGGGAAAATAGGTATCATATAATATGCATGTACAAGTATTTTTGGGTTTGAAAAACACGCACATAAAGTTAGAAGGGGGCCAAAGGAAGATAAAAATGAGGGATACAAGGAATTCCATCAATAGAATGAGTATGCATCTGTTGAACTTATATGTGAATCGGACCCCTTTTTGCTCGTTCATCCGGGCACCCTCTGCAGAGCCCACTCACAGAAAATACCGTGAAAAGGGAGGGCATGAAGACAAATCAGTGAAGAAAGAAGGGTCATCACTGTACTGGACAATCAGTGGGGACTACACTAATTTGGGCAGGCAGAGGACCAGTTTTTGGTGTATCAGAGCGAGCAAGAAGACCCAACGCATTTATTTTACCAGACTAGATTGCGCTAGCCTGACTGGGACGTCGTAGCCACAGGAACATGAAAAAATTCTTGTAAAGGAAGGTTTTACATGGAACCTTTCCAACGATTCACGTGAAACAGCGAGCTGAGGCAAGATCGTACTTCTCGGGTTTTGTGGTGAGTGCTGTCCTTTCGATGAAATGGCTTCTTCGCTGCACTTATCAGATTCGATGAACTTAAGGTAAGAAAGGAAAATAATGTGATGCCCAGATAGCTCAAAGTGCATTTTCAGAGAGATGAAGGACAAGGCTGGTCGCAGAATCACTTACTCGAGAAAAGTTGAGAGGCGACTCAGTTCAAAAGCTCAAAAGCTGGATGAGAGTGCAATGGGGAACATCAAGCCAGGAAGATTCTCGTTCAGAGCTATGCATACATGGGTGTATGAAGGCACCTACCACTGAGTATCAAACGGGAAAATCTCCTGATCCCAAGTTAAGGATTATGCCACGGATCAAATCCCCTTTTACGATTCACAAATCTAATTAGACTGGAAGCTTCTCATAAGATGCTAAGTCGAGGTGATGAATCGGTACTCAAGATGAGAAAGGACGAGGAAGTTCATTTGATTAGCTACGGGTGGGGTACGTATCCATTGCGTGGGATCCTGCACCTCAAGAGACAATATCAGAAAGCAGAGAAGAGACCCATGGAGACTCGATCAGGCAATGGCGGGAATCCCCGGCCCCCACCTCCTCGAGGATAAGACAAGGGAAGAGAATAGGACCATGGAGACTCTATTGGGCAACGGAAGAGGCCCCGATCCCGGCCCCCACCTCCCCGTGTTAACAAAATAACATTAACGTACGGTGGACAGAAAGAGACATTTGAAAACAGAGGGATCTCGGCGTAAGGCGCACACTGCATTTTCTCTAAAGAAATGTCTGCAACTACTGGTGGTACTAGCACAATATGCTAGTCAACGCATTGACTCTGATCTCATCTTCCTTCTTGGTTTCCACGCGTCACAGAATACTGAATCCTCACCGGGGGCCCAACTGGAGTGCCCCCACTCTCCTCTCCTCTCCTCTCCTCTCCTGTCCTGCAGGAAAAGAAGACCCTTTTTAGCTGGAAAGTTGAAAGCTCCTCTTAACTGAGAATTGTCCTATGTGACGACATTCATTGCTTTGGTGATCCATGGTGATAATGCTAAAGTAAAGCAAAACAGATTAGTATATAGAATTGAGGTTTGGTGTAAAAGCATTGTTCTCGGCATGACCAAAATGTCTTGATTTCACTTCTCAATGGTAGGATCTCCGTAAGCTTTCTTCCATGTCCATCAAGATGCCCTATAACCCAAAAACACAGCTGACTAGAAAATACAAGAAGAAAGAGAGACAAAGGTAACATCTATGGTGTACTTGAAAGGACGTGGCAACTACGTTAGTGTAGTCCTGGACTTATGCATTAACACAGCAGCAACAATCCCATCCATGTGAATTCAACCCACCAGTGAGAATAAATGAGAGGACTGGTTATCGAGATAAAAACTCTTGTGGATTTTTAGATCCTACAAGTAGCAGGCTACCCACAGGTCATGCGAGAAATCATCTCGACCAAGAAGAATCAGAATATAACAGGTGCCGCTGGAATTTTGTATTAATCACAAGATCCGATCCACCAACTATAGACTGGCAACGCAACGTTGCTTCAGGTAGCATCCCGGGCTCAAAAGGTATGGCTGAAATTCTAACACACCCCGGTGATGCTTGCAAGAGAGGCTCGACATTCTTGCAAACACCGGGAAGCTCTCAAACAGCACTTCTTGGTCTTCCAAGCTCTAACAAAGATCTAATCCAAAATATACTACACCCAGAAAATGTACAGGCAGTAATTCCCATGGCTAATTGACCATTTCCTAGTGGACAATACGACGAGTTCATAAGTATCACCACTAAGCATGAACATGCTAAACGATCTAAATCAGGGTACGGAGGAAGAAGCTGCTGAGGATCGAAATGGTTACCTCTGACGACATGAGATATAATATAGTCATTTGCCCTCTAATGGTAGATTGGCATGTTAGATAATCTAACTATTTATTGAACTGGACCCGACTCCCCTTCGCTCAAGGATTTATGCAGCTGTTTACCTATATATGAGTCGTTAGCAACATCTATAACACATCAGATCAGTAAATGAGTTGCTAACAACATCCTCGATCCTAAAATTACAGAAGCTCTCCTGACCAATATACCGAAGTTTTCCCCGAGAACAACATACAGAGAGGACTGCACCGATTGCAAAGGATCCTCAGACCATAGTACTTCTCCCAACTGAATGAATTAAAGGCATGACTGATAAACAATTCAACGCCATGGATAAATAGAGACTTGGAACAACAAGCATAGAATAATGCAGACATGCAGTTCTACAGCACGAAGTTGCCCAAGGGGCCAAAATGGTATAAACGCAGATCTCAAAAGTGAGGAATTGCCTGAAAATCGACCACTAGTCCCTCACCCGACTACCCAATCCTAGCAAACATACGGGAGACCAAGAGCTAGACGGAGTCATCGAGCTCATTCAGCTGCTTCTGCTTCCTCTTCATCTCGATCTCGTACTTCCTCAGCCGCTCCTTCATCTTCTCCTGCAAGATTTTCCAATATGAACAAAACCCGAATATCTCCTATCGACTGAACAAAAGGGGCGGCCTTTTATTAATTAACCTTGTAGCTGATCTCGACCCGATGCATGACGTAGAAGCCGACGATGCCCCCAAGCACAGTGCCGGTGATGATCCGGACATAGCCCCATCGAGGTGAAACCCGGTCTCCCACCATCTCTCCGTCGCTCGCTCACCCGCTCCCGTGCCCACTGCCTGACCCGACACGCTCCTCTCTCTGCCTCTTTCGGGTGTCGTGTTGCAGAACTTCCGGAACGCTGCGTTTTACACTTCAACCGGTCCTGGTCCGGTTAACCAAAGCCGACAGAGGGATAGGATGTAACCGAATGGGTTTCAGGACGGAATGCTTNAGGGATAGGATGTAACCGAATGGGTTTCAGGATGGGCTGCCTCCTTGTCGCATGAGAAATTCGATTGCGATTAATTCTTCCATATATTTAATTTAGTGTAAACATCTTAATTAAACATGTTTTTTTTTGAAAAATTCAATGCAAACCTTTATCATTTCCTAATAAATACTAATTATATATCATTTATCAAATATAATACAACGTTTACTTTTTCGTTAAATCATTACACGAAACTGTATGCCATTTTAGCTACCGCCAGTAATGTTAACAAGATCACCTACGACAACTTGACACAAAAATAAATAAATAAATAAATAATTTACACCCTTATTAAGAGATGTAAAAAATTAACTTTTACTAAATTTATCAAAAGATATTCAAAATTCATGCTCAATTAAGATATTATCGGGACTCCGATCTAACTTAAAACATCTGAGCAGATGATAACAGAAATTNTTAAAATTGATAAAAATAAATAAATAAATAATTTACAACTTATTAAGAGATGTGAAAAAATAATTTATACTAAATTTATTAAAAGATATTCAAACTTTATGCCCAATTAAGATATTACCCCTTTTAATAAGATAAAATACTCTTCTTTTTGGGATATCGTCGGACTCCGATATAACTTAAAACATCTGAGCTGATGATAATGGAAAATTTTTCCCGGATATCTGAATACATGTACAGAACTGAATCTCCTAGCGATACAGTCGTGCAGTTAGAGTGAATAGGTAAAAGGTGCAAATTTTGAGAAACAATCTTCCCTCGCTGTTGTGTTTTTTCCTCCAACGGTCAACGACCTGAAGGGAACATCGGTAAGGAGGCCTGAGCTGCAGAGGTGCAGCAGCGATTGAAAGACCTACCGGAGAGCATAACGGCGCAACAAACTCCGCTGTCACCGGAGCTAGCCGTGTTTGAGGCGAGGTGAATAAACTAGGAGAGACTTATTCATCATGTCCAATCCCGATCCCTGGAACCCTGCTGCTAGTCCCCCCTGGACCTTGCCGCGTCGACTTCCGACTCAACTGCTGCTCTGGGGCAGGCTCCACCAGTCTCAGACGCGACATCACATAGTCGAGGAGCTCCTCGCGGTGAGAGAACGTGAAGTCCAGATGAGCGTACTCGAACTCGTTATATGAGACATCGACTCCAGAAGCCTTCATCAGCTTATAGTGCTTCCTCACCATCGACGGCCTAATCACCTTGTCCCTCCTACCGGCAACGAGATCCACTGGCACGTCGATGAAGGAGAAGTATCCTCCTAGATCCAGCGGCTCGGGATCCCCATATATCTCCATATTCAGCGAGGGATTCCCATAGTCGTACATCCTAAACTTCCCAGCCCGCCTCATCTGGGCGAGGTGGTGTGCCACATGGAACGAAACACCAGGCATGTCATTCATGTTGTAGTGTGGAAGCCCCAACACACCGACCCAATTCGAGCTGTCTCCTCCCACGAAGTAGCTCATTATGGTCTGGACTAGTCCTCCAAGAGCCGGATAGTTATGGAAGTCACGGGCTAGCTTGTTCAGCAACATCCGGAAGAACCTTGTGGGTATGTAGAAAGCAGGAATCAGTGGACCCAGCAGGGGAGCCAAGAGGACAAACAGGTATTCTGCTGCTGTAAAGGCTAAGTTTGAGTCATCGTGGAAGCCTGCTGGGGATAATAAGATCAGTCTTGAGAGCCTGTGGGGTTTCTCTTCTATTCTTCTAGTGATGACATACATGAGAATAGCAGCTCCTCCTAGGCTGTGGCAAATCACGTAAAGCTTAAAAGGCTGATCGGAATCGGTTTCTTCCTCCATGTCAGATTGGTTAACTAGCTTCAATTCGGAGGTCTTGACCTCATGGATCTTCTCTATCATTGCTGGAATGTCCTGTGTTCCATGCTCGTTGATGGAATAGTTCCAGTATCTGCATCAACGGCTAATGCTAAGTTCACCTTCAACAAACCTTGAGCAGCACAACCACCAACTGACTCTGCAAATCCAAGTATGTGGGTGTACATCTTACCAAAAAAATATATTGAGAAAGTGGGCACCTACTGTTGTGAGGAGATGTTCTTGTTGACATGCTCCCTTGAGACTAGACCACGAAAATTTCCAAGAAAGACATCATATCCTGAAAAAAAAAAATTGATAAAGAAATGCATATCAATTGAAAGCAGATGTTTATGGAAACTGCTCATCTATCTAGGCAGGACTCTACACCTTGATCATAGGCTGCAAAAGCAGGAGAGCCAACAACTCCATTAGAAACCCATCTATCCAACAGAAAATGAAGCAGTTACAGCAGGAAGGGGCAAAGACAAAAATTGACAATGGAACAATACAGAAAAGAATCGGTAGAGGCAAAAAGGTATCATTAGGTCAAATTTAAATGGGTGACACTGATATATAGAAATAAAAATGAGATTTTTAGGCAACTACTTTTGAAGAATTAGACAGAAAGGAAGTCAGAGAAAAACACTATTATGAGCTCACCCCATTGATGAATCCAAAATACCATGCTGCAAATAAACCGCTTTCCTTGCATCACGTCTGCAACAGGACCAACAAGAGCAGGCAGCAAGCATATAATCACCAGAATATGCAGGCACTAGAAAGACAGCAGGACCTTGAAAAAAAAATATGGATATCCATTACCTAGGAATTCTCTCCAAAAGAAGAATGTAACCGTCAGCTGTGACAACACGAATTGCTTCATATGAGTACCTACATAAGTGGCCAAGTGAGAAAAAACTTAATGGAGAGAAGCGATAAATAATATTTATCAGCATCTCTTACCCAAGTTCAGTTATCACATCTTGGCATGTTCGGGCATCTGTGTTCAGTATTGTGTGCTGAAATGAGGTTCTACATTCAGAGGGAATGGAATCGTGCTCTGCAAGGATACTTGTTGGGACAGTCACATCAAGTGAACTACCATAAGCATCACCAGTGCTGGAGCCTTGAAATGGAAATAACCACCTCCAGAGTAAATTAATGGATTTGAGTGGTGAAAGGACATAATGTGCAGCCTTGTGAATGCTATCAAATGAAGACTCTATAAAGATCTCAGTAGCCAGATGGAGATCCTGCATAACGGAGAGAATATGTAAAAGGGTTAAATGTACGGCTAATTATCTAATCTAAAAAACAAAGATAATAGCAAATAACTCGAGAAAGAAAATTACATGAAAGTTGAGGGAGATATTATTTGAAGATAAGCTGAGCTGATTATTCAAATCATCAAATTATAATTTAAACCAGATACTATAGCTCTATCTGTAAGGATTTGCAAGTCAAAAAATTTTGAGACAAGCCAAATATCACCGAACAAGAAAATAATGCCTACGCAGAGGCTTCTTCAAAATGTTGAAACAAATTCAGATTCTGAAGTACATATAACTCTGGGGTTACGCCTGAATTATGATCCTGTTAATTCCTTCAGTGGTTTTTCTCTGCCAAAATCAGAGCGAAATATCTGGTACTAAGAAATGATTGCAATGGTTGAATTACCTCAATGACTCCACGTCTCCTATCAGTGGCTCGGTGGATAATATGATCCTTAAGGGCATTCACTTTATTTACGGGATTTGTGAGAGAAGAAATCTCGTTGTCTGCTGCAGCGTAGGTTATTGACCAATTGGAAAAGGAGAAGTGGGATAACCGAAAGAGAATAGACAAGAAAAGCTTTGCTGGCAACAGGATCCATGAGAACATCAGTGTACTCCAACACATTTTCCATTTATTATTTCTTGAGAAAGAACTAGCCCAGGAAATGCGAGAGATCTGAGATGAAGGAGGAGTGTTACACTCATTGCTGTTTTCTTCATCGGACAAGTCATCTCCACATGAAGAGTCATCTGAGTCGACAGAGAGCTCATGGATGAACTGGTTGAAAGAGGATACACCACTACTGTCATCAATGCAAAACAAAAGGCAGACGCTTAGCAATCTAACAAATTGCTGAAATTTCCCAACAACTAACCAACAATATATAGCATCTTATATTTGGTCGATTCGGGAACGGATGACCAAAGTTCTGCATAATGCATTTCTCAGGTTATAACATGCAGAAAGCACAGCAGACTTCTTCTCTTTCCTATCCCCAATGCTATTTCTCCATGATACCTTATGCTGGAAGTTTTTTAATATTCTAACATAACATGTACTGCTGTTCAACTGATATTGACAACGGAGAAGATCATGAAACGAAAGCAGGGCCCTTTCTTTCAACTAAAAAAATCAGACGAAGAGCCTGAGCCATTTATAGAAGCATAAACTTACTTTTCCATCCATCGAGGATATCGAGGTCCACGAACATGAGGCCTGAGCTCCCACCCATGTATACCTTCTAGAATGGAGGACTTCCCGGGGAGTACTGCCAACAGGAGCGCTGAAACTCCATTAATAATCCTTACAATGCTGTTCACAGATTCGTAGGTGATTGTTTTCACCGACCTGCACTTATATCCCAAAGCAAGCTCTCATTCAGCACCCGATAACCCATTTGTACTCTTGAGTTAAAAATTCATACGATGCATCAGACAACTTCACAAAGGAACAAGAGATCATACGATTGCTAAAAAATGTTAACAGCTGATAAGAATGAGAAATTCCAGAACTTCAGATTGAAATAGATTTTCCAATTCTGAGCTGAGCGGAAAGAAACTGTTCCATCAAGCAGGATTCATTAAAGCAACGACAATCAACTCATTGTCAGCTCAATAATTTCCCGGTTGAACCATCATGTGTTTTCTCCACTAGCTCAAAAGAGATGGAACGAAATGGGGAACAAAGTGCACAAAGATCCATTGACGTGAATCAAAACCAGTACCTCGCGGTCCAGGTGATGCCAACTGCACCAATAGGTTCTCCCAGGATACGTTCTTCATACATTAGAAAAACAAATGAAAATTTCCAAAGGTTTCAGGGAAGAAAATAAGAAACAAAGAGGAAGCAGCGGAAAATCAGACCAACACAACATAGACAGAGCCGTATCTATCGACATTTTCCATCGATCAATATGTAAGAACGGAGAGGAAGAAGAGGACTCACTCCTTAGTGACAGCAATGACATGGTCAACTACTCGCTGCATCGCGTCTTCGATTATTCACAGCAAGTCTTCCGACATAGAATCCCCCGATATCAAAAGAAACAACCTCCAATGCCAAACCAAATCTCCAGCTCCTCGATCATCGGTTCAGAGAGAGAAGAGGGGGGGGGGGGGGGGGGGGGGGCGGTGGAGATGGATATGGGGCCCGAGATACCAGGAGAGCGAGGAACAAGGCAGAGGCGACTCCTCGGAAGCTTGAAAGCTCTGAAAAACAATGGCTGTGGCCATTCCTTCCGTACGAATCCAATGTCGGTTAAAATGAACCCCATGACGCCACGTGGCAGTTATGACAGTCAGAGGGCCACGTGGTCTCTCTCTTGTTCTCCAGTTTGCCGCTGGGAGACGCAGGCGAGCTCGCTTTCAATGAGCGCTCGTGCCTGGGCGATGCATCCTGACCGTTCGTGACACGTGGACGGCGAAGATGTTATAAGAGGGAGTGGATCGCGGCGAGTGGATAAGGGAGGGTGCTGATAATGTCTTCTGATTCGCTGCGTCAGAAGAAGCCTGCGCCGCCGGGCATATCATCCAATAGAAAACCGACGCGTGGAAGATGACAGCCATCCCTCCGACTGCACGAGCGGTATCTGATGCGATTCCCTTTCGTCTTAAGGCATCAGTCGAATTCATCAAACTCAGATGCACATGCACTTGAATGCTTGCACACATGCCATAATTGCAAAAAAAATAGTAAATAAATCCTTTGATTAAATTACTAGTCTAATTTCATGGCCTTGAGATCGAAACAGTGGAGAGATTCATGTTTCCGGATCGCATAGTGTGAACTTGGTATGTTGTGGGAGAGAGAGAGAGAGAGAGAGGAACCGGTATTTTCTGCTCTAGAAAACGTCCAGTTTCCACCAGCATCACAGCCGAGCTCATGCTCCTCAGAGTTCTCACGGTGGGAGCGAGAGCATGGTTGTACATTATTCAGTTTATTGAACTATTAAAATGGTTTAATTTAGTTCAATTTAAATAGTATAATTATAATCATTATATAATTATTAAACTGAATTATTTTACATTGATTTGATTAATTGTGTTAAATTTATTTTTTAAAATATAAAAATTAACAAAATTAAATATATGTCAAATAAAAATTATATTGAAACATAAGAAAATTAAAAATATATAAATTTATAAGATTTTCAATTAAGAATAAATTAAATATATAAAATCAAGGTTAGTTGACCTATTTAAAATGAAATTTAGTATGAAATAGTAGATAATATGCAATACAATCATAAAAAAAAATTCATATCTAACTATTTTTTTAATTTTTTTAAAAATTATTTCTAATATAAATATAAATATTTTTTAAAAAAATAGTTTAACATTTCGAGTCGATTAAACCAATTTTATGTTCGATTCAGTTGATGGTTTCATATGATCCTTCGGTTCCCTTTCTGCAACCATAAGCAAAAGCATGCCGTGAGAATTGGGCCTGAAGAGACCTGCTGAAGGCCCATTATATAAAATTGGGCTCGCAGATTAGGCCCGAACGGAGTGCTCCGACGGTGATAATACTGAAGTTCGTGGTGACGTGGAACCACTGCAGAGACGCACTATGACGTGGCAGCGCTTGGATGGTCTGTGATGCTCTTTGCAGTGTGCTTCCAGGTCCGGCAAACACTGAATGGCTCTTCCTCAGAGTAAAACCTCACCACAACAATTACAAGGATGGAAAAATTACCCTTGTACCCTAAACTATGACTTTGAGCCCGCTTACCCTTAATCTTTTTTTTCTTTAACAAAGTTACCCCTGCAACTATGACTTCCAAGTCCGTGAATGAGTAACATATAATTATAATTACTAATCATAAGCTAATCATGATCAATTTAATTTTAAAACTAGTCTCATTTATTATATTTCTATAATTATAATTTAAATTAATTATTATTTGAATTTACTCATTGATACTAAATAGACCCAATATTTAATCCCATAACTAAAGGTTTTTAGAGACATTTTCTCTTGGTCATAGTGGGTGCGGGGCAGTAGGGGTAAATGCGCTACAAGACCATAGTTTGGGGGTAAATGGTAACTTCCCCCAAAATGATAGGGCCCCTTCGAATTATTTATTTATTTATTCATTCCTATTTTCCAACATCCTCCCGGTTTTTCCCCACCTGAATTAATTTGCTCTTCCCACCAGAGAAAAATCTCGGAGCGGAGAAAGGGAGGAGAGCTGAGCTCAAGCCATCTCTGTCCGCTCATGGAGACTTCGATCTGCAGCCGAGTCGCTCTTTCTCCGAACCACGTCTTCAACCCTTCAAAATCCGGTATACCCTCTCTCTATCTCTCGTTCACAATCAGTTGTATGAATTGTTGATTTGCTAGATTTGGGGCTTAGTTCTATTTTCTACGTTGTTTTTCGGTCGTATTTGTTGACCTTTCGGGTAATCCCATTCTGGTGATTAATTATTTCACTCAATCCTCCGAAGCAGCATTCTCTCCCGTGATTATTGCTTTGAGTTGCATGATGGTTTATTATGGACATAGCTTGTCAAGAAGATGGCCTGTTGCTGTTTTCAATTGGTAAAATATTGTTTCCTTTCTGGAAATGGGTTTTATTCCTTCGGTCTAGAGGCTTCACCGTGACTTTGAATTTGGAGTGAGGACTTAGTTTGGTTTAGTGTAACAATCATGGAACTATTGGGCTTGGATGACCGGGTGAGGATTGATGGAGATAGAGTAATTTTATGCGCGTCTATGTCGATGATTAATACTGACTTGATTTTCAAAGGGTCAAAGGCGCGCCAATTCTATGCTGATTCTACGCGTTGCATTTAGAAACTGAGATAAATTTGCAATTCATCCATTAGCCAATCACCCTTTTGAGTTTTCACAAGTCGTCTGTTCATAGGAGAGCAGGCATTCTCGCATTTTTATTTGCACACGTTTCGTTATCTTATGTCAGAAGTCAGATCCCAACCTTCAAGGCACCATAGAATTTATATTGTTAATCAGGACTTGCATTTTCTTCCCCACAGTTGAGATAATAAATATCATGTATTGTGAATCTAATCACAATGTCCGGTGTCGCCAGTCATTTTTGCTTTCTTGGTCAGGTCCAGATTCACTTCTGTGCCTACCAAGATTTAGTTTATTCACAGTGTAAAATCCATGGTTTTTAATTTCCATTATGATTTTCCTCGACATTTGACAGGGGACAGACATTACTTTTTTAAGAAATGCCCGAGCAGGAGCAATTTAATGGCAATGTCAGCCACTGCATTAGGGAAGGGAGGTGGGTTGTTGGAGAGGCCAACCATAGAGACAACGCCTGGCCGTGAGTCTGAGTTCGATGTAAGGTATATGGGTTATCAAGAATGCTAGGCTTCTTATCTTCTCTACTATTTGCCCTCAGAGTGTGCGTCGCAATGCCCACTGACTTGATGGTTGGACTGACTGATAATAGAAATTGTTGACTGCAATATAAAGTTGAGAGTTTCTAACGGATCTTCTTTGAATTATTGGTCTATCCAAGTTAATTGTTCCATTGGGGCTTTGTTCAACACTGCTTGCATCTGCAGTTGAGAATGTTCTGAGTTGCATTCCAACACTCTCTGGATATGTCTTCATCCTCAGTCTCCTTAGGGCTGTTTATGTATATATTATGCGCATGATTAATCAAAACTAAAATGATTCCAGCAACTAAATTGTGGCTGAAATATTGCCCCAGACCAATCCTTGCTTTTCCTCCGACCATTGCAATGTTTTGCTGCCGTTTGGCAATTTATAAAGCTCGTAAGCATCGTCGGTATGTAGAATTGGGTTGTAGTTCTATATATTGAATTTGCATTGAGTGCATGCTAATGTTCACTTGGTAATATGAATACTTGTCCTCCTTGTACCATTAAACATATTATTCGTGGGAAGACCAATTGTAAAAGTTGTATGATACAATGCATCTTGTAATCTTTGTTGGAAAAGCAGCTGATGACTTTTGACTTGTGCCTGGACGAGGAAAAGGAAAGAAAGAATCTTACTATTCTACTTGTTTGGGTTTCCAGGAAATCGAGGAAGACAACCCCACCTTATCGAGTTCTTCTCCACAATGACAACTTCAACAAGAGGGAGTATGTCGTCCAGGTCCTGATGAAGGTGATTCCGGGAATGACCCTCGATAACGCGGTCAACATCATGCAGGAGGCTCACTATAATGGAATCTCTGTGGTAATCATATGTGCCCAAGCCGATGCAGAAGGGCACTGCATGCAGCTCAGGGGGAATGGGCTGTTGAGCTCGATTGAACCTGCTAGTGGTGGGTGCTAATTGCTAGGTTTACAGTATTTAGCTGTCAAAGAGCGGTCCCCGTTCCCCACTCCTCGTTGTATCAGTTGTATTGAAGAGACTTCTCTTTTGTACATAAGATCGATACTGATAGGAGGATATTATGGAAAACACTGTTGTACTTCAGCTAATATAATATCGTCGATTCGACATCATTGAGAGCTCTCTTCCCATTTGAAATGGGGCTGCGTCAGCTCGGTTCAACTTGAGCCTGTACCTACCGGTTCCAACTGATGAAAAAGTAAAGGAAAGAACTCGCAAAATGATAATGTGGGCTCAAAAAAGTCACGCTTACAGGTAAAAGCTATCATCATGTGAACTTTTTACAATTTGATCAAGATGACTATGACTGGTGAGGGAATGGACTACACACTGTGGGACATCTGAACGATGCTCCAGTGCCGTGATTCAAGCAAAAGACATTTGACCACCAGCCATGTGGATTCTTTCTCTCCCTCACTTTTTCACTATTTTTCTTTTCCATCAATTAATTGAAGCATCGAATTGGGTGGGAAATCCAATTCAGCTCACCGCCCCTCCCCGCAAAATCGCAAGGATTGACGCAAGGACGCGTGAAGAGACCATGAAGATGGATTCAATGCCACAACTACCTTCCTGGATATGGCATGTACCATGCACACACCTAAGAAAGCGGAGGAGCTTGTAAACTCCATATGATATAATCTCAAGCTTCAGTACCACTGCTTTTTCGGTTATCGAGACTGTGCCCAGTTGAGAAAACCTTAGCCAAGAAGAGAAGCTGTAGCCCGGCACGTTTTGCCAATACAGCATTGCTGCCTTAGATTACCTATAAAGAAGAACTCACTAGTTTATTAACACTTGCCGTAATCTTCTTTCTTTCCATGGACGGAAAAGGGCTTTGATTAAAATTGAATTAAAGATAAACATAATTAAGCAAAATTTAATCTTCAACGGAGCATGACTTTAAAATATCATGAATTATTAATTTTCTAGAAATAAAGTTCTACCTGCCGAAGACAAAGAGTGCACTACTGTACTGTGCGTAGGGAAATCTCCCTCTATAAAAAATTCACTGGGACTGATCACCGGCCCTTCAAAACCAGCCATATCCACCGAGCTCCGCTCTGTGCCCCCAGCCAAAGATCCCAAGAAGGCAAAATCTCATCAATGGCTTCCTCCACCGAGCTCCACCCTGTCCTTCAAAGTCTCTTCCTCTTCCTCTTATTATCGCTCCCCTCATTACCAGTTTCCTTCTCCCGCACAGTACCGTACGAGTACTCCCAGATCGAGACCACAGTCCTCGATGTCTCCGCCATCCAGCAGCAGACCCTGGACGTCCTCTCCTTCTCTCCCCAGTCGCTCCAAGAAGAAGTCATCGAGACCGCGGCCGCGCCGGGATCCCTCCTCCTCCGCCTCCACCCGCGGGAGACCCTGACGGAGCCCACCCATGTGGACTACAGGTCGCTTGTCCGGACCAGGCTCGCCCGTGACTCGGCCCGGGTCGTCTCCCTGAACGCCAAGCTCGCCCTGGCACTGGGCAATGTGACCCGGTCCGACCTTAAGCCGGCCTGGCTGGGGGCGGAGGACCTGTCCACCCCGGTGATGTCGGGGATGAGCCACGGGAGCGGGGAGTACTTCTCGCGAATCGGGGTGGGGACCCCCGCCGGGCAATACTACATGGTGCTCGACACCGGCAGCGACATCAACTGGCTCCAGTGCCAGCCCTGCGCTGACTGCTATCAGCAGGCCGACCCGATCTTCGACCCGTCCGCCTCTTCCTCGCACCAGGCACTCACCTGCGGCTCTCCTCAGTGCGGCGCCCTCCAGGTCTCATCCTGTCGGACCAATCAGTGCTTGTACCAGGTTGTTGGCGGACTCTGATCTTCTCGACAGATTAGAATTTTTTTTTTCTAAGGATGAAACTGAGCTCAGTGCTTTTGTTTTTTCTTTGAAAATTTCGATGCAGGTGTCGTACGGTGACGGATCCTTCACCGTTGGGAACTTCATCACGGAGTCGCTAACGTTCGGGAATTCCGGGAAGGTGAACGATGTGGCCTTGGGGTGCGGGCACGACAATGAAGGGCTGTTTGTGGGCGCGGCCGGGCTTCTCGGTCTCGGTGGCGGCCCACTCTCCCTGACCAACCAGATCAAGGCAAGCTCCTTATCGTACTGCCTCGTGGATCGTGACTCGCCGCAGTCATCGACGCTGGAGTTCAACTCGGGCAAGCTCGGGGCCGACTCGGTGACGGCGCCGCTGGTGAAGAACGGCAAGATGGACACCTTCTACTACGTGGGGCTCGCCGGGCTGAGCGTCGGGGGGTCGCCGGTATCGATCCCATCGTCGCTCTTCCAAATGGACGACTCCGGCGACGGCGGTATCATCGTCGACTCCGGGACCGCCGTGACCCGGCTGCAGACCCAGGCCTACAACTCGCTGAGGGACGCGTTCGTGAAGATGACTCAGAACCTCAAGCGGGCGAGCGGGTTCGCCCTCTTCGACACCTGCTACGACTTGAGCTCCCTGTCCCAGGTCCGGGTACCGACGGTGTCGTTCAACTTCGACGGCGGCAAGACTTGGACGCTCCCGGCGAAGAACTACCTCATCCCCGTCGATTCGGCGGGCACCTTCTGCTTCGCGTTCGCCCCGACGTCGTCTTCGCCGTCCATCATCGGGAACGTGCAGCAGCAGGGGACACGTGTCTCCTTCGACCTGGCCAACTCTCTCGTGGGCTTCTCTCCCAGCAAGTGCTAGGCAGACGATCAAATATTCTGCTGCGGACAGGTCCACCGTAATAAGGGGTAGACTAAATCAAGTAGGAGCTCTTATTGGGCGCTGCTCTTGTAGCTCCCGGGTCTTTTCTATAAAAACAGCAATTTTTCAGAAAGAATGTCCGATCCAACCGTTTATCCTATAGTGCTTCGATGCGCCACTGGGCCCTCTGGGCGGAGTGAATTTACATTTACACCCTCCGAAAACAGCGTTACTCTCACTTGTAGTTCTTTCAGCATCCTGTACCTGATAATATATATATCTAGATTATCCATTTGCAATGTTAAAAGCTTAATTGAGCGATGACACTCTTGAGTTGATAAGAGGAGATCCTAAGATGTAAGATGTTAATCTCTTTGGATTTTGATGATGTAAATCGAGAATTTTAGATGAAATTTGCCTGATAATCCTAACGTGTAATTTTCTCTGAGGAAATTGGTGAACTTATTGTGAACAAAAATTAAAAGGGATGTCTGCTTTTCCAGATAAGAAGTGGCAGGGGTGGTCGCCCTGGTGGGTGCGTTGTCGAAACGTGGGGCCCAGCCAGACTAAGTTTGGTCGAATAGGGGGTGACAGAAAAAGAAAAAGAAAAAGAAAAAGAAAAAGAAAAACCGAAAAACCGAAAAATTCATCCAACGGTCCCGGGCGTCCAGCGTCCTTGGATTCGTTGTCTGTGTGTCATCTCATAATTCTACGAGCAAATATTCAGTGGGTATTACTCGGCCACGTGGCTAGGAAAGGGAGGGTGAGACAAAGGGACAGGAATTTGATCAGAGAGAAAGAGCAAAGAGGGAGAGATCGAATGCAACTAACTAAAATCTGAAAGGGCCTCGCTGAGACCTAGCAGAAAGGCAAAGTG
>CXYZ01007473.1:302046-333849 GCA_900006705.1 Sonneratia caseolaris
CATTAAAGTTATCAAATAATTTTCTTGTACTTTTCATGATCTTATCAATGAACTAAACCAACTAGTAAGAATCCAAATACATATTTTCTTCTAAGTCTTTATTGATACCTTTTCTTTTTGTTCATCATTGATACTTCTTAATAATGTGATTCTTGCAGAATGGTACATGAGTGGAGCTATCTACTATGGTATTTTCAAAGGCATGGAAAAGAGGCCTCCAAAATGAAGGGCATGATATAGATACAAGTTTCTTAAGGTTATTAGTGTTGTTTGTTAACTTTCACAAAAGGCCATTTGTTGTTAATGGAAATACTGCTTATTTACTTGTATGCATATATGAGAAGTTGTATTGTGTATTGTAATATATTCTGATAAAGGCATTGAAATATACCTGTCTTCCAGTACCTCCTTGTATATTGAATTAATAACATAGTATGATGATGAGTTGAATTAAAATGGGTTGTACCATTGATGAGATTTATTGTGGAGCATCAGCCTTTCATAAAATAATGTAGGCTCCCAGCGTTGTAATTTGCTGCAGAGCTCATCCCACTACACACTACATTGGCCATGTGTCTATATTGATTATAGTTAGTAACATGCAATCCCACTATCATTACTTTCGAAGAATTATTAACTCAAAGCGGCTACATTAGCATGTTACAACACAAGTATGGACACGAGACCTGAGTGAAGTTCAGGTCGTTATCGATATGAGGATAATTACTTTTGATGCACTAGGAAAATTTTCAAGAATAAAAATTGAAAAATGGTAACTACCTAGAAATTCTAGTTAGCAACTTCATCCAAAGCTGAAGCAGTAATACATTCTCTCTATAAGTAGCCTACTATTTTTTTCTCAGTTCTTATAGAATAACTCGAATTCTGCAACTTCATGAGTAGTATCGGCATCTTCCATGTGACTGTGGTCTTCTAAAACATCCCTTGGAGATATATTAGGACTGAGACTATAGCTTGAATATTCCACCTGTGCACCTCTGTAATGTGAATTATGTTTGAGTTATTCTTAGCATTTTCAACATGTCGTTGCAGTAGCTAGTGAATGTTGCTAACATATATAAATCATATATATGTACACAACTTGGGCATTATGAGATTTCAAGCGATCGTCAAGAGAAAGAAACTAGAAATCACTCACTATGACTCCATATACCTCTGAAATGCTGAAATATGTCTACAATAACACCAAATGATGCTTCGAGCTCAATATCCATCATTAATGTTGTAAGTAACATCCTAAAAACTAATACAATATTCTCTTAACCTTTCCTCATATTGCATGAACATCTTCAAATAACAAACAAACATAGCTCTACANCATCCGCAAAACCGAATTCATAGAACTCGATCAGTGTACCCAGACAAACTGACCATCGTAGAATAATTTAACGGAACAAGATTAATGCCTACTCGATCAGGACCAGCCAGTACATACTAGAATGGACATTGTTTCTGTAATTCATGACTGATCCACCTGGGGGATTAATTGGGATTGCCATGACTTGTCGACTCGGTCCAAATCCATTTAAAATAATTTAAGTTCAACTATACACTCAATCACTTCTCATAGGAAAAGGTTAAAGAATCATTATCTCCATAATTTGGCCCATCAACAATCACACTTGATTTTTTTTTTAAGGATATTAGCACTTCCACCCATGAATATATTGAATGGAATAGTTAACAAGTACACAGTTTCTAATACAGGCGGTAGGAGAGATTCCAGATACACAACCAAGGAACATACGAAAGAAAGAGCGATGAACTATATGTTATATGTCGTTATGAGATGCGATCAGTTCTCGAATTGGGTGAGACATCGATCCTAGTCGGAGCATCAAGAGGGACTCTCAGTACTTCAGCGCCTCATTCCCATTTGAACCTGTGGGGCCACGATCACGGGGATCGGCTGCTGCATCTTCTGCTGGTTCGCAGCCCACCCTGGACGCACACATCGAACACAGAATCTTCGTTCAACAATAGAAAACTTGGGGGGAAAAAAAACATCCTGAGTATCATCACACTGAGGCAAATTTGCAGTATGGTACATCATCAGTATCATCATCCTCAAACCCTGAAGTTGATCTGAAGAGTTATATAGTGACTGTTGACTCCATATATTCATTGGATATGAAAGAAGTGAACGGTGTAGACGTGGAAACTCACCCATGGAGGGATCGAGGCCCCGGTTTTTCAGCTAGCGGTACTCCTGGCAGAAGGCACAGGAGGCGCACCAACAGTGTACGCAGCAGTCCCCGCACCGGTTACCGGACAATGAGAAGAGTCCCCGGAGCTTGCTCCGGTAGGTGCATGTGTAGCAGCAGGACACGCAGCAGCAGCACCATAGACAAGAGCATATTGCCCGCGCAGAGAAGCAGGCTTCGTTGCCCCAGTTCACACGAATACACGAAGAAGATTAGTTCTGTTTATTAGCTGGCTTCGCGATACAAACTTGGTCTCTCTGATCCGCTTAGTCTAGGAAAAAGAAGTTATAGATAAGATTAAGATTATGAACACTCACAGGTGCTTTCTTTGTCAACGATCTGTGCAATCTGGCGGAACGTGACGCAGGCACAGAAAAAGGTGATGCAACCTGCAAAGATACGTACATAGAGTATAACAGATTCAAACTAATGAATTGATGGATGCAAAACTGATGTNGACGATCTCCGCAATCTGGCCGAACGTGACACAGGGACAGAATAAGGTGATGCAGCCTGCAAAGATACGTACATATACAGTATAACAGATTCAAACTAATGAATTGATCGATACAACAAAACCGATATCTTATCGAATTTAATGAACGCCTGAAGTACTGTTAAATGGAGGCACGCTTGAACTTCACGACTCACAGTTGGATAGATCGTCCAAGCAGTCACAGAGACCTGTGGTCCACAGTACAGGGCCTTGGGCGGGGGTAGGAGGAGCAACAACGAAGATTCCTGGTGGTGGCGCCTGCGGCTGCAGCGGCGGCGAGGGGTTATGCACCTGAGGATGAGGCGGATATGCCACCGGTTGTGGAGGTGACTCTGCAGTCTCGCCGGTGTTGTGTGGACACATTATTGTCCTCGGTGAAGACCAAGGAGAGAGAACTGAGATTAGAATTGTTATGAATTTTACTGGACCCTCATGTACTCAACATCACATAAAATAAATAGGTACCCCCAATACAAGGGGCGACTCCACGTAGGTATATGGCTTTGCTGGTCAGTCCAATAAGCTTGTAGTAAAGGGAGATGCGCACGCCCTTGCCTTGTTACGGGTCCCACCAACTGCTCCGGATTGCTGTCAGTTGACCCGGTCGCCCTGCCAATGCTTTATAGTCCACGAGATTCAATGGCTGATTTCAGAGGTAATTTTATAATTATGAAGGATATTCTAGAAAATGTATAAAAAAAATTAGATTAATAATCTTTGGTGGGTTAAAATTTGTTTGAGGGGATGTACGTTTCACATTCATCGTACGGTTCGGGACCTGAAATGGTACACCGGATGGATGACACATATCCCCTTTTGGGCTCAAAATAGGCCTAGGTTGAGGCCCATTAAGGCCCGATTATATTGAATTTGGACAAGAAAATTTTTGACGTTGGACAGAGTTGGGTTCCCAACACAACCATCCGCAAAACCGAATTCATAGAACTCGATCAGTGTACCCAGACAAACTGACCATCGTAGAATAATTTAACGGAACAAGATTAATGCCTACTCGATCAGGACCAGCCAGTACATACTAGAATGGACATTGTTTCTGTAATTCGTGACTGATCCACCTGGGGGATTAATTGGGATTGCCATGACTTGTCGACTCGGTCCAAATCCATTTAAAATAATTTAAGTTCAACTATACACTCAATCACTTCTCATAGGAAAAGGTTAAAGAATCATTATCTCCATAATTTGGCCCATCAACAATCACACTTGATTTTTTTTTTAAGGATATTAGCACTTCCACCCATGAATATATTGAATGGAATAGTTAACAAGTACACAGTTTCTAATACAGGCGGTAGGAGAGATTCCAGATACACAACCAAGGAACATACGAAAGAAAGAGCGATGAACTATATGTTATATGTCGTTATGAGATGCGATCAGTTCTCGAATTGGGTGAGACATCGATCCTAGTCGGAGCATCAAGAGGGACTCTCAGTACTTCAGCGCCTCATTCCCATTTGAACCTGTGGGGCCACGATCACGGGGATCGGCTGCTGCATCTTCTGCTGGTTCGCAGCCCACCCTGGACGCACACATCGAACACAGAATCTTCGTTCAACAATAGAAAACTTGGGGGGAAAAAAAACATCCTGAGTATCATCACACTGAGGCAAATTTGCAGTATGGTACATCATCAGTATCATCATCCTCAAACCCTGAAGTTGATCTGAAGAGTTATATAGTGACTGTTGACTCCATATATTCATTGGATATGAAAGAAGTGAACGGTGTAGACGTGGAAACTCACCCATGGAGGGATCGAGGCCCCGGTTTTTCAGCTCGCGGTACTCCTGGCAGAAGGCACAGGAGGCGCACCAACAGTGTACGCAGCAGTCCCCGCACCGGTTACCGGACAATGAGAAGAGTCCCCGGAGCTTGCTCCGGTAGGTGCATGNTACGCTATGATATTTCTAATTACGATCGGAAGTTACGGAGTAGATTTTCTCCGAATTACCAGAATATCGAATGCAGCAGAGTCAAGGGAAGTCAAAGGTCACATATATTCCTGGCGATCGCAACTCACCCGATTGCACCCCCAACTGTCGTCAGTTTCTCGCCAGTAAGGTTCCGGGCCTTTTCCTCTCGTTGAAATTTTCTCCCCATTGACTTGACTTCCATGCCCTGCTCCTCCTTGTTTCCTTGATTCCACACGGTAGAAGAAGAAGAGGAAGCAGCAGGAGGAGGAGGAGGAGATGGAGAAGGTGAAGTAGCAGTTCATAGGAAAACCAGCTCGATCTGCTTCATTTCTTCGTCTGTCTGCTGTCTCCGTTGCTTCGTACTTGAGTTGGGCAGAAGGTGCACCAACAGTGTAGGCAGCAGTCCCCACACGGTTCACCGGACAATGAGAAGAGTCCCCGGAGCTTGCTCCGGTAGGTGCATGTGTAGCAGCAGTACACGCCGAAGCAGTACCACAGACAATAGCATATTGCCCCCGCACTGAAGCAGGCTTCGTTGCCCCAGTTCACACGAATACAGGAAGAAGATTAGCTGTGTTTATTAGCTGGCTTCGCGATACAAACTCGGTCTCTCTGATCCGCTTAATCTAGGAAAAAGAGGTTATAGATGAGATTAAGATTATAAACACTCGCAGGTGCTTCCTTTGTCGATGATCTCCGCAATCTGGCCGAACGTGACACTGGGACAGAATAAGATGATGCAGCCTGCAAAGATACATACATATACAGTGTAACATATTCAAACTAATGAATTATCGATTAAAAACAGATATCTTAACGAATTTAATGAACGTCTGAAGTACTGTTAAACGGAGGCACGCTTGAACTTCACGACTCACAGTTGGATAGATCGTCCAAGCAGTCACAGAGACCAGTGTGTTGAATTTTAATTTGACGATATATGGTTTAACAATATATTATTGATCGTATATCTTTGCTATCCAATAAGTCAACCAAATTAAGTGATTTAATTAAGTTTATAAAATAGTGTTTAACAATCAATCTGTAAGGTCTACAGGATCAATATGCAGAAATCATAAAATAATTTTTTATTTTTATGATGGATAAAATTAGAAATTAATAAACTGAATTCACTTATGTTATGGTCCCTGAAACGTACGAAAAAATCAGTTCTTTTAATATTCCATTGGTAAATGAGACACAGAGAGAATTCCACTCTATGAAAAATTTTCCATACAATTTCAAAAGATTCATACATGGGAAGTTATATGAGTTCCATTTATAGATTAATGTACGTTTATGAGTTCCATTTATGTTTAAGTATTTCTTTTAATTTCAGCACATGTAATATTGGATTATTTGGATTAGAAAAAACCAACCATTGTTGTCAAAGCCTCAGCTTGTTTAGATCGTTGACAGATTTTAGGTTGACGTGATTAACTGATTTGAAAAAACGGATCACTGTTTATATTTGGGAATTTTTTTAAAAAAAATCCGCTGGTTGGCTGTCAGGCGAGGCTTCCCGCCACAGGCTGGCCACTAGTTGGCTGCCAAGCGAGGCTCTTCGGTCCAACCTCCGTCAGAGTCGCCATAAGTTCGGCCGCGGCTGAAATCGGCGGCTCGTGTCGCAAGAGGAGGAACGGGGCGTCGTCTGTGGGCCGAGGCTGCGGCCAATCGCCGAACCAGGGCGGTCGACAGTTGTCTACCGGTCGAGGTGGCAGCCAATCGCCGAAAACCAAACCCAGAACACGCTCGGAGTCGCCATAAGGCAGCCACGGCCGAAGGTAGTGGCTTAAATCGGCGGCTCAGATCGCAAGAGGCGTGAAGGAGCGGTTATCGGCGGCCCACATCGCCGGAGACGTGAAGGAGCGGTTGCCGATCCCCGCAGCCGACGTCCTCGGTGATCGTCCGTTAGCCGAATTCCTTGCGGTTACTTAGCGATAAGTGCGACTACGGTTTTGGATCGTGATTACTAGTGGCTAAGATCGCGGGATTCAGTTGAAACGAATGAAATCGTGCGGCGGTATTAGGGTTTCGGCGAAGAAGATGAACAGTAATCGGTCTGCAAGTCACGCCGGTTTGGTCCAAAAGGACCGGTTCGATGTAATTTGGTCCGGTTCATATGGTTTGGATCGAAATTGGACCGGTTCAGGACTGGTTCAAAGTAGATTTGAACTGGTTTGAGGCCATGTCCATATGGTTCGGTCCAAAGGGACCGGTTCGATGTAAATTGGGCCGGTTCATTTGGTTTGGATCGAAATGTGGCCGATTCGGGACTGATTCAGGAGTGGTTCGAAAGAAGATTTGAATGGTTCCTTCATGTTTAGTTGATGTTTTCACCAATTTTGCTCCATTTGAACTAATTCAAGAAAATTATTGTAAAATTAAGACCAATTCAGCACGGTTCAGACCTACTTCAACATAGTTTATACCACTTAAGGTCTCATTAAGCAGGTTTAAGCCTATTTTAGTCCATCTAAAGTTAAATCACCACCAATTAAGTTTGGTTTAGGCCTTTAAACTCGATTTTGAATGTTGAATGAAATAATGGTAATTTTTTATATCTAATATTCAAGAATAAGTTAATTGAAGCAACATCTCGCCAAAGTGAGTTCTCCTATGTAAATTGATTTATTCAGGAATATATAAGATGTTTGCATATTTGAAATTTTATGCGGGCAATGGATCGACCCAAAGGAAGGACATTATTTGGCCAAGTTTCAAATATGTCTATAGTAATAAATGCGTGATAATTGTTGGGTTTCCATGTGAACATGAGTCAGCCCAAAGGAAGGCTCATTGTTTGACCGGATTGATTGTCAATGTTTGATTACTGCATTGAGAGTATCGCTTACAAGTTGATTATTTTGTCCAAAGATAAAATATCAATGTTGTGCTTGGTATCTCATGATGGAATAAGTTATTATTTCATTTGCTATTCATGAATATGCGAGCTAATAAATTTCCCATTTGTTCTTTATTCTTTGTTCAGCTAATACTTCTGCTACATCAATTTCTGCCACTATTAATTCGATCGTTGTGCTAACTGGCACAAATTTTAAAGTCTGGAAAGAGAACATTATGATAGTTCTCGGTTGCATGGATCTGGACTTGGCCCTTCGAACAGAACGACCACCTGCTCTTATAGTTAACAGTTCTGTTGAGGCTAAACGGGATTTTGAGCGGTGAGATCATTCAAATAGGTTGAGTCTTATGATAATGAAACGTGCAATTCCAGAGACCTTCAAGGGCGATACCTTTGATGAGGAAGATGCTAAATCATTTCTAGATGCCATAGAAAAGCATTGTGAGAAAAACGAAAAGGCTGAGACAAGCACGCTTTTGGCAAAGCTTATCTCAATGAGGTACAAAGGTAACAGGAACATTTGGGAGTACATCATGGAGATGTCTGATATTGCTTCAAAACTAAAGGCACTTAAATTAGAGATATCTAAGGACTTGCTTGTGCATTTAGTTCTAATCTCTTGACTTGCACAATACAATTAGTTTCAAGTTAGTTATAAATGTCAAAAGGAGAAATGGAGTCTCAATGAGTTCATTTCTCACTATGTGTAAGAGGAAGAGAGATTGTAGCATAAAAAAGGTAGAAAGTGCTCATTTGGCGTTGACCTCTAAGGGTAAGAATAAAGACAAAGGCAAGAAAAGGCCCATGAGTAAGAAAGCTGCAAGTGTTCTAGATAAAGTTAAGAAGCAAAAGTAACAAGATCAAGTTACTATTTGTTTCTTTTGCAAGAAAGATAGACACTTAAAGAAGGATTGTACCAAATATCACACATGACGTGCAAAGAAAGGTACATCTCTCGCTTTGGTTTGTTATGATGTTAGTTTGACCTCTGTACCTACACACACTTGGTGGTTAGATTCTGATGCTACTACTCACATAAGTGTCTATGCAGGGTTGTCTGAACTACCAAAAGCCAAATGATGTTGATTCATCTATGTGGGCGACGGCAAGTCAATTGTGGTTGAAGCAATAGAGAAATTTAGGTTATTGTTAAAGATTGGATATTATTTGGATTTGGAGGAGACTTATGTTGTACCATCTTTTTGACAAAATTTGGTTTCTATTTCCCAATTAGACAAATTCGGTTATTGTTGCTTTTTTGGGAATTCTCAATTTCGACTTCTCCTTAATTCAAATGTGATTGCTACCGGTTCTTTATCCTTTCATGATAACCTTTACTTGCTTAATAGAATTGTTTCATATGGTGAAACCTTGCATGCGGATTCACGCGATACAAAGCAAAAATTAACTAATGAGAGTTCTACAAAGTTATGGCACAAGCGATTAGGTCATATTTCAAAACAACGAATTGAAAGGCTTGAGTTAGATGGAATTCTTAATTCTCTTGATTTTACAGACTATAAGGTATGTGTTGAGTGTGTCAAGGGGAAACGAACAAACATTAGGAGATTAGATGCTGATTGAAAGTCAGCTGTCTCAGAACTGATTCATACTGATATTTGTGGACCATTCCCTACAGCTACTCGAAATGGTTAACAATACTTTATCACATTCATAGACGATTATTTTCAATATGGGTACTTGTACCTCCTTAGTGAGAAATCTCATGCCCTAGATGCATTCAAAAACTTTAAAGCTAAAGTTGAAACTCAACTTGGCAAGAAAATTAAAGTCGTCAGATATGATCGTGGTGGTGAATATTACGGTAGATATGACGAATCAGGTGAACAGCGTCAAGGACCTTTTGCCAAATTCTTAGAGGAATGTGGAATTGTCCCTCAGTACACCATGCTAGGAAGTCCTAACATGAATGGTGTTGCTGAAAGACGAAATAGAACACTCAAGGATATGGTGAGTATAATTAGTCATTCTACTTTACCAGAATCACTATGGGGAGAGGCATTAAAGATTGCAGCCTACATATTCAATAGAGTACCAACCAAAACAATGTCCAAAACCCCTTATGAATTATGGACTAGGAAAAAGCCCAACATCAAGCATTTTCGCATCTGGGGATGTCCAGCTGAAGCTAGGCCATATAGGCCAAGTGAAAAGAAATTAAAATCAAGAACTGACGTGATCCTTACCAACCCGTAGTAAAACTCAATATCAAATATGATAAGAGCACCACCAACTTGCAATAAGACCCAACACCAAACGTGGAAAATAACCCAAAGAACTGCAAAAAACAAGTTTGAAAATAATGAACTTTGACCCATTACCTAACAAGGCAAGAACCAAAGTTGCAGATCGAGGAGGACGCCACACGAAGAATCCCCACAAACTAGAGAATCAAAGTGATAAGTCCAGTTGTAGAACGCCACAAGATAACTTGATAAGTTCTAAGTCTTCTCAAGAACTAAGAAGAGCAATATGTATTTCTCACTAAGAATGTATCTCCAAAATTCGTCCAAAGTTGAATACCTCAAGGGGGTATTTATAGTGTTACATAAAAAGGGGAAAATCAAATATCCAAAATATATCCTAGAGAATGATATCCTAAAATAGTACAATATATTATATAATATTATATTGTAAAGATATTTTATGATATATTCAGATATTTAAATAATATCCTAGAATATAAATATTTTATAATTTGAAAGTTTCCATAAATAGTTATAGCTGCCAGCAATCTTCTAGAACTTCTATTGGGCTTGAATCAAATTGACATGGTTTTGCAGCTCACAAAAATGTCTTTCAATGGGCTCTGATGTATGTTTTTCTGCCATAAGCTTGTGAACCAACCCGTTGAGTGCCTCCTTGAACTTCTTAGCTCATGCCCTTGTAATTGGCCCAATTGGAACTTGAATAGGATCCGTGGAAGTTGGTCTGAGTTCTGCATCAAGAACGGTCACTTGTTATTTTGTTGGTTACTCTGAAAAATCCAGGAGTTACAAATTTTATGATTCCACTACTAGATCAATTCTTGAGATGGGAAATGCCCAATTCTTTGAGGAAGTTGAGTTTGTAAGGGGAGATAAGGCTAGAGACATTTGTTTTTAAAGAGAAATCAATTTCTCTTCCTACAGTCATTACTTCTAATCAAGAGTAACATGATGATGTCATACAACTTCCTTTACAACCTCAAGAGGTTGTTCCAGAAAAACAAACTCAACAACCTCAAGAACATGTGCCATTAAGACGATCCACTAGAGAAAGGAGAAATGCAATTCCGAATAATTATATTGTATTCCTCTAGGAGAATGAAGTTGACATTGGAATGATGGAAGATGATCCGATCAACTTCTGCCATGCCATGTAGAGCACTAATTCTCCAAAATGGATAGACGCTATGAATGAAGAGATGAATTCCATGAAGGACAATGACGTTTGGGATTTTTTCCCTTTGCCAAATGGTGCAAAACCCATTGGTTGCAAATGGATATTTAAAACCAAAAGGGATTCTATGGGCAATGTGGAAAGATATAAGGCTCGTCTTGTTGTTAAGGGATTCACACAAAAGGAGGGCGTTGATTATAAAGAGACTTTCTCTCTGGTTTCTACAAAAGACTCTTTGATGGTCATTGTCGCACTTGTAGCTCATTACAACCTCGAGCTACATCAGATGGATGTAAAGATGGCGTTTCTCAATGGTGACATTGATGAGACAATTTATATGGTGCAACAAAAAAAATTTGCAGTTGGTGACTCAAATAAAATGGTTTGCAAGTTAAAGAGATCCATCTATGGGCTAAAGCAAGCATCCTGACAATAGTATTACAAATTTCACCAAATTATTCTCTCATTTGGTTTTGATATAAATGGAGTTGATGAATGTATATACCATAAGTTCTGTGGGAGTAAATACATTTTTTTGGTTTTATATGTTGATGACATATCGCTTGCATGTAACGATATAGGCTTATTGCACGAAACCAAGAGATTTCTATCACAGAAGTTTGAGCTGAAAGATCTTGGGGACACCTCTTTTGTCTTATGGATCCAGATTTATTGAGATCGCTCTCAAGGAATTCTTGGATTATCGCAAAAGAGCTATATTGAAAAGGTGCTAACTAGATTTGATGTGAAGGATTACAAGCCACTTGATACCCCTGTTTCTAAGGCAAATAAATTCAGTCTTAATCAGTGCCCCAAAAATGAATTTGAGCGTAAGGAAATACAGAATATCGCATATGTATCTGCTGTTGGGAGTTTAATGTATGCTCAAGTCTGTATGTGGTCGGATATTGCATACATTGTTAGGATATTAGGCAGATATTTGAATGATCCTTGTAAGGAACACTAGAAAGCAGTCAAATGGGTTTTGCGGTATTTACAAAGGACAACATTACATGCTCACATATACAAAATCATATCAATGGAGATATGACTGCAGAATTTTGTCACAAGGCTGTGAATTGTTGATGGAATAGAAAAACCACTAAAGATATTATGTGACAATAAGTTAGCAGTAATGTATTCCCATAACAACAGGAACTCTTCAAAGTCAAAGCACATTGACATCAAGTTCTTGGTTGTTAAAGATAAGATTTAGAGTACTCAGTTGTCTATTGAATATATTGGTACAACTTTCATGATTGCGGATCTGCTCACTAAGGCTTTAGCACCCATGGTCTTTCATGAGCACACTGCTCATATGGGTGTAATATCATACTATGATACTAAGGTGTAGTGGGAGTTTGTACAATGACTATATTTGTTCATGATGATTATTTTGAATTATTTTCTGCAGAAATAAAGTTTTCAATTCATTTACATTATGAATCTCGTTTATGATTTAAAGTTGATCTCCATAAGGTTTAAGGAGGACCAGTTGGAAATAGGCATGTTTAGGTCACATTACATGTAATTTCCATGCTGCACACCTACACTTGATCTATGTCATTGGGTGTGTTGATATACGTGATCATTGATGGTTGTAGTCACGATAAATGAGATGAAGAATGCTTTAGTTCTATGTCGATACATTCAATGGACGAGATTGTTGATATGGATAACATTTTTTTGAGCTCAACAAAGTATTTTTGTTATACATGATATATGGAATATAGTTTTTTGCTCAAGTGAGAGATTGTTGAATTTTAATTTGACAATATATGGTCTAACAATATATTATTGATCGTGTGTCTCTGCCGTCCAACAAGTTAACCCAATTAAGAGCTCTAATTAAGTTTATAAAATAGGGTTTAACAGACAATCTGTAAGGTGTAGAGATCAATATACAAAAACCATAAAATGATTTCTGATTTCTATGATGGGTAAAATTAGAAATTAATAAACTGAAGGCACTTATGTGCAATTTGCGGTTGTGGTCCCTGGGACATATGAAAAAATAAGCTCTTCTGATATCCCATTGGTCAATGAGAGACAGAGACAATCCCACGTCCTCTGAAAGATTTTCCGTACAGTCTCAAATGATCCATACCCGGTCAATCACACGAGTTCCATTTATGGATTCAGGTACGCTTCCGCTTATGTTTAAGTATTCTCTTTGATTTTAGCACATGTGATCTTGAGGTTATTTGGATTAGAAAAAACCAACACAGTGGTCCACAGTGCAGGGACTTGGGCAGGGGTAGGAGGAGCAACAACGACTATTCCTAATGGTGGTGGTGCCTGCGGCTGCAGCGGTGGCGAAAGGTTATACACTTGAGGACAAGGCGGATATGCCACTGGTTGTGGAGATGACTCTGCATCCTCGCCGGTGTTGTGTGGACATATTATTATCCTCGGTAAAGACCAAGGAGAGAGAAATGGGATTAGAATTGTTATGAATTTTACTAAACTCTTAGGTACGTAACACCACATAAAACAAATAGGTACCCACCCACTAGAAGCGGCGACCCCACATAGCTTTATGGCTTTGCGGGTCAGTCCAATGGACTTGTAGTAAAGGGACATGTGCACACCCTCGCTTTGTCACGGGTCCCACCCCACCAGCTGCAACGGATTGCTTACCCAGTCAACCCGCAAATGCTTTATAGTCCACGAGATATCAATGGGTAATTTCAGAGGTAATTTTATAATTATGAAGGATATTCTAGAAAATGTAAAAAAGAAAAATAGATTAATAATCTTTGGTGGGTTAAAATTTCTTTAGTGCTGAAGATTTGAAGGGGGGGTGGTTGCGGGTCACAAATTTTTTCGCACCTCGCTAGGCGTCGACACTCCATTTGTCGACCAGCCACACACTGCACGTACCGTCGAGGTCGACCAATCCCATAACCGTAACAGCAACACAAAGGAACGCAAGAACACAATTGGGAAAAACGTAACTTGTATTCACAGAAATTACAAGTACATGAAAACCCAACCCATATCAGAACACTTACACGCAGTCCTACGAGTATATGCCTCACAGTCTCTCACTGCTTGCACTCCCCACCCGTCTTATGCCTTCTCTGAAGAACACCGGATTGCTTGCTTTGACTTAACTTCCACTCTTGGAGTCTTTGGCTCTATGTGTCTCTCCTTTGAGAATTCTTGGTTCCTCCTTCCTTCTTTTCTCTTCTCTTCTGAGAATGAGACTGACTCTCTTTATATAAAGTAGCCTAGCAAACCCAATATGGCAACTGATATATTCAAATTCCTTTATTCACTCTATCAGGTTTCCAATCTGTCAAATCCCTCTATGATTGTCTCCATAACAGACTGATTGTCATATCCCTGAGAATATTTCCCAGATTGTTAGTTTGACTCGATTTGGATGACGAGGTGCTGACTCAGCATTGTCAATCCTATCCATTCTCCTCTAGGGTCCATGTCCATGATCGCCTCCTACGATCACAGCCATCCGATCGGGATTGCTGCATCCAATGGTGCTCAAGTATGGTCAAGGACTTAACCGATTTCCACAAGTAGTCAACTCACCAGCTACTAAGTGTTGAGTGTTCCCTTAGCGTCTACCATGCCAATCAGGTAGTACGCACTCCTCGAGTGCCGTTGCTCGGTCACCTCTTGTTCACCGAGCATCCTTGAGCGTTGCATCGTGCCTTGCTCATAGACATCACACCCATCCGTACATTTGCTGACTTGTGAAGTGTGACCCTCCATGGCCACAATTGATCCCTCAACTTCATTGTTGAGCCTTGATCGATCGTCCCCTTCGTTGGTGCCTCTGCGCACGCCTACATGACCATTTCCGTACTTACCCGTTCATGGATTTGCAATTCATCCTGACACCTCGCACTTCACTGCCCGCGCATTCTTGCGTGCATGCTATGCACTACCACTACCCCGAGGTATGGCCTGTGGTACGCATTCTCCAAAGCTAGAGCTCAGGGGTCTAACAACCTCCCCCCCCCCAAGGGGTTGGATGCCCTCGTTGAATTAGACTCGCAATACCGCCGAATGAGGTCTTTATCCTGCCATCGTGTGACATCCTTTTCCCACGTCACCTCTGACTCGGGTTGATTCTTCCACTTGACCAAGTACTCCGGCCTCCTGTTCATCCTGCTGTAACCTAGCACTCGATGATCAAGTATGTCTTCCACCTCCTTGTCGAGTTCCTTCCTCACCTGAGAGGGGCATGCTTCACCTTGTTGCACTCCAAATGCTCCTCATTTCGATGGTAAGGCTTAAGGAAGCTGACGTGGAATGTCAGGTGCACCTTCATCCTTTCTAGTAGTGCTAGCCGATAGGCTACTGCCCCGACCCTCTTGATCACTTCAAAAGGCCCGTCATACCGCTAGAACAAGCCCTTGTGCCAGCGCTTGCTTGTGATCTTCTTCTAGATCTGTGGGATGAGCTTTAATATCACCAAGTCCCCCACTCGGAACTCCAACAGTCTTCGGTTCTTGTCTGCATACTTCTTCATTCACCTAGTAGCTTTGGCGAGGCTATCTATCGCCTCTTCAAGCATCTCCTACTTGTTGCGCGTGAATCAATATGCAGCCGAGCAAGGCCCTTCCTTGTGCTGCAACGCCACCTCCTGTGGCAGTAGCGGTTGGTAGCCCATTGCCAACTCAAATGGGCTATGACCTAGAGCAGAGGAGCGGTTCAAGTTGTAAGACAACTGACCATAGTCAAGCAAGTCTAACCAATTCCGTTGACTTGCTGAGACATAGTGCCTCAAGTCTGGCCATCCGTCTGTGGATGATTGGCC
Organism: Sonneratia caseolaris; assembly: GCA_900006705.1. Taxonomy (NCBI): domain Eukaryota; kingdom Viridiplantae; phylum Streptophyta; class Magnoliopsida; order Myrtales; family Lythraceae; genus Sonneratia; species Sonneratia caseolaris. The sequence continues at coordinate 317,759 of CXYZ01007473.1, forward strand.
GTCAAGAACTTTAGTTCGGATCCTAGTAGTCCGAACAAGCACATCTAGAAGTTGCATGTGAACTAAGCGTCTCGATCACTCACTATCTCCGTCGACGCTCCAAAGAGCTTCACCATGGAGCGACAGAATGTCTCAGCCACTGCCTCAGCTGTTCAATTCTTGTTCACGGGGGTGAAAATCGCATACTTGGAGAATCGGTCCACAACCACCATCACCACCATATAACCCTTTACTTTTGCAAACTCGGACACAAAGTCCATGGAAATTGATACCCAAGGCTTCTCTAGCACAACCAAGGGTTGTAGGAGACCGGCCTCTGCACGCCTCTCCACATTGTTTTGTTGGCACACAAGACAAGTCTTAACGTATAACTCAACATCATCGGCCATCCTTGGCCACACATAGGACCTTGACAATAGGGCTAGCATCCGCTCACAGCCTGGATGTCTAGCCTAAGGACTATCGTGGCTTTCTTTCATCAATTGGTAGCGCAATCCCCCTTCACTAGGGACAAGCAAACGACCACCTTTGCCAGTAGTCCGTCTTCCAGCCAATACAGCCTCACTGTTCCGTCTTTGACTTGCTCCACTAGGAGTTGATAGGTCTTGTCCCCTAGTGCAGCGATCTTGACCTCCTGGAGGAAGTCGGAGGTTACTTGAGTCAAAGCCACCAACTGGTCCAAAGTCTTCCGACTGAGCACATCTGCCACTAGGTTGTGCCTTCCCAGTCGGTGTTTCCACTCGAAGTCATACTCCGCTAGGAACTCTTGCCACTGCGCTTGCCTTGGTGACAACTGCAGTTGTGACTTGAAGAAGGTATTGGCGACGTTGTTTGTCTTGACCACGAATGTGGCCCCCAACAGGTACACTCGCCACACCCTCAAGCAATGTACCACAACCAACATCTCCTTCTCATGTGCTGATCATCGCTGCTCAACAGGCTTCAACTTCCAACTCTCGAACGCCACAGGATGTCCCTCTTGTACGAGAACTCCTCCCACAACACAATCTGAGGCATCCATATGCACCTCAAACGGCTTCTCAAAATCTGGGAGCTTGAGCACGGGCTCCGACACAATGGTGGTCTTCAACTTGGAGAACGCCACTTCACAATTCTCGTCCCATGTCCATCTCTGATCTTTTTGCAATAGATCAGTCAAGGGACTCACCCTCTTTGAGTGCCCTTTGATAAACTTACGGTAGTAGTTGGCTAGTCCCAAGAAACTCTGCAACTCGGTCACTGACTTTGGTGGAGACCAATCCTGGATCACCTGCACCTTCTTGGGGTCCATTTGCACCCGCCCTTGGCCAATCGCATGGCCTAGAAATCGAATCTCCAGCATGCCAAACTCGCACTTCTCCCTCTTGACATATAGGGAGTGTTGCCTAAGCTATTCAAAAACAGCCTGCAAGTGCTACACATGTTGTGCCAAAGTCCCTGCTATACACGACAATATCATTCAAATAGACCACCACAAACTGATCTAGCATGTTGTGAAACACATCATTCATCAAATTGCAGAATGTGGCAAGAGCATTGGTTAAACCGAATGACATTACCAGGAATTCAAAGGATCCATAACGTGTTACCATTGTGGTCTTGGACTTATCTCCTTCGGCGATGCGGACTTGCCAATACCCTGAACACAAGTCAAGCTTGGAGAAGACCATTGCCTCATCTAGGCAATCAAACAGGTCTGTAGTCAAGGGCACCGAGTACTTATTATTCTTCACCGTGACCTTGTTCAGTCCTCGATAGTCAACACATAGCTAGAGAGAGCCATCTTGCTTCTCCTGGAACAACACTAGGGCTCCAGAAGGGGCTTTGGAGGGCTAGATCTTTCCAGCATCCAGCAACTCGGTCAATTGATTTCGCAACTCTCCTAACTCCTTAGGGGACATCCAATACAGGGCTTTTGCTGGGGGAACGGTGCCTGGCAGTAGTTCTATCTTGTGATTTACTGCTCGACACGGTGGTAGTCCTCTTGGCAACTCCTTCGGCATCACATCTTGGAATTGCTCGAGCACTTCCCCTACCTCATGTGGAACCTTATGGTCTGCCTCCTTCTCATGTAATTCCACTTCTCTAATAGTCACAAGGTAAGTGGGATACCCCTTCTTCATTCCACGTGCTAACTGCATTGCCGACACCTTCTTCGTGGCACCTTCCTCGGAGCGTGCAAGGCCTTTGTATCCTTGCATGAAATAGGGTCGTCGTGGATCTCCAATTACAATACCTCTCACGTGAGGCATGATGGTGATTGATGCATCTGCAAAGAAGCTATTCCCAAGGATAAGATCATAATCATCCAAAGGAACCACCATCAAATTGACTGTACCCTCCCAAGCATCTATCTTGATGGGCACATCCCTTGCCAACCCGCCCATCAGTTGGCTCTTGGAGTTCACCACCTTCAATTGGCTGTGAGAGCGCTCCACTCACAACTCCAAGTGTCGTACCATTCGATCAGATATGAAAGTGTTGGTGCCGCCAGTATCCACCAAGGCTGACATATGTCTACCATTCAAGGTAACATCCACAAATAACAGACTGTGGCATACCTTTGGGTGCTCACTTCGCATAGCGCCTAGGGCTTGCAGTGGGGCAACACGCTACATCAGTTCATCATTGGAGTCATCCGATCGTAGGGCCATCACTTTCCCCTTCCTCTTTGGGCACTCATTTGCTATATGGGGTCCATTGCAGATGAAGCAACCTGGGTGCGTACAAGGGTCCTTCTTCACATTGGCGCCCTCGATCACTTTCCCTTTCCCTTTGTCTGGTCGGGTCAGCTGCTTCTCCTTGCCCTTCTCTGACTTCCCTTTGATGTAGGACTTGGACTTCTTATCTTATCCTTGTCCTTGTGCTGGGACTTCTTACTCCCCTCCTCGGCACAAGCAATCCGTAAGTCCAGTAGTGCATCTGCCGTAGCTAAGGCAGAAGGAAGGTCTCTTACCCCTTGCCTCCTTAGCTCGAGTTGCACTAAACTCCTTCACGTAGTCCCGCACTGGTTCGTTGTACCTCAGCTTGGCCATTGCATCCCGAGCAAGCCATGTCGTGTTGCTCGGCAGGAACTGCTCCTTCAGCTCCCTCTTTATTGCCTCCCAGGTCTCAATCCGGGGTCTGCTAGCACTAATATCATCTTGGACTCGAGTCCTCCACCATAGCTTTGAGTCCTTGGCAAGGTACATGGTGGTTATCATCACATTCTCGGCATCTGGGATCTTCGCAGCAGTGAAGTAGTTCTCCATATCCCACATAAAGTTCTCCAGTTCCTTGGAACTCCTTGTTCCATCAAACGCCTTTGGCTCTGGGATCTTCATCTTCCCACGAGGCTCAATCGTTGGCCCCGTTTGGGACGCTAGTTGTCGCTTGATCAAGATCACATCATCTTTTACGGTCACCACATTAAGCTTGATCTCTTTCAAAAGATCAGTTACGGTTCCTCCAAGATTGTTGCCTTCACCGACGTTATCCTCTAGAGCAGCAATGCGTGGTTCTAGCGTAGCAGCTGAGTTTGCTCGTTCATTGAGCTCTGTAATGCAGCCCTCTAGTGCCGCCACTCGCTCCCGCAATGCTTCCATTACCCTGGTCCACACGGTTACTGATTGTGAGGCATGCGTGGTCTCTGACAAAGGTTCTTCTCAACCTGAACGCCACCCTAATACCACGATCACGGGCAAACCTACGCTTTGATACCAATTGTCACGCGGGGCCGATACAAGTCACAAATATTTTCGCACCTCGCTAGGCATCGACACTCCACTTGCCGACCAGCCACACACAGCACGTACCGTCGAGGTCGACCAATCCCAGAACTGTAATAGCAACACGAAGGAATGCAAGAACACAATTGGGGAAAACGTAACTTGTATTCACAAATATTACGAGTACATGAAAAGCCCAACCCATATCATAACACTTACACGCAGTCCTACGAGTATATGCCTCACAGTCTCTCACTGCTTGCACTCCCCACCCGTCTCGTGCCTTCTCTGAAAAACACCGGACTGCTTGCTCTGACTTAACTTCCACTCTTGGAGTCTTTGGCTCTCTGTGTCTCTCCTTTGAGAATTCTTGGTTCCTCCTTCCTTCCTTCTTTTCTCTTCTCTTCTAAGAATGAGATTAACCCTCTTTATATAGAGGAGCCTAGCAAACCCAATCTGGCAACTGATATATTCGAATCCCTTGATTCACTCTATCAGGTTTCCAATCTGTCCAATCCCTCTATGATTATCTCCATAACAGATTGATTGCCATATCCCTGAGAATATTTCCCATATTGTCGGTTTGACTCAATTCGAATGACGAGGCGCTGACTCAGCATCGTCGATCCTATCCATTCTCCTCTAGGGCCCATGTTCATGATTGCCTCCTACAATCACAGCCGTCCGATCGGGATTGCCGCATCCAACGGTGCTCAAGCATGGTCAAGGACTTAACTGATCTCCACAAGTAGTCAACTCACCAGCCGCTAAGTGTTGAGTGTTCCCTTAACGTCCGCCATGACAATCGAGTAGTGCGCACTCCTCGAGTTTCGTTGCTCAATCACCTCTTGTTCACCAAGCATCCTTCAGCGTTGCATCGTGCCTTGCTCATGGACATCACACCCATCCGTGCATTTGCTGACTTGTGAAGTGTGACCCTCCATGGCCACAATTGATCCCTCAACTTCATTGTTGAGCATTGATCGATCATCCCCTTCGCCGGTGCCTCTGCACACGCCTGCGTGACCATCTCCGTACTTGCCCATTCATGAACTTGCAATTCATCCCGACAGCTCACACTTCACTCCCCGCGCATCCTCGCGTGCATGTTATGCGCTACCACTACCCCGAGGTATGGCCTGTGGTATGCATTCTCCAAGGCTATAGCTCAGGGGTCTAACAGGGGGGATGTACGTTTCACATTCATCGTACCGTTCGGGACCTGAAATGGTACACCGATTGGATGACAGGTACCCTTTTGGGCTCAAAAGAGGCCCATTAAGGCCAGATTATATTGAATTTGGACAAGGAAATTTTTGACGTTGGACAAAGTTGGGTTCCCAACACAATCATCCGCAAAACCGATTTCATAGAACTCGACCAGTGTACCCAGACAGACTGACCATCATTGTCGGGACATATCTAGAATAATTTAACGGAACAAGATTAATGCATACTCGATCAGGACCAGCCAGCCCATACTAGAATGGACATTGTTTCTGTAATTCGTAACTGATCCACCTGTGGGATTAATTAGGATTGCCATGACTTGTCCACTCGGTCCAAATCCATTTAAAATAATATTAAGTTCAACTATACACTCAATCACTTCTCATAGGAAAAGGTTGAAGAATCATTATCTCCATAATTTGGCCCATCAACGATCACAACTTGATTTTTTTTTTCTTTTTTTAAGGATATTACCGCTTCCACCCATGAATATATTGAGTGGAATAGTTAACAAAGTAGACAGTTTCTAATACAGGCGGTAGGAGAGATTCCAGAAACACAACCAAGGAACATATGAAAGAGCGATGAACTATATATATCATTATGAGATGCGATCAGTTCTCGAATCGGGCGAGACATCGATCCTAGTCGGAGCATCAAGAGGGACTCTCTGTACTTCAGCGCCTCATTCCCATTTGAGCCTGTGGGGGCACGATCACGGGGATCGGCTGTTGCATCCTCTGCTGGTTCGCAACCCACCCTGGACGCACACATCGAACACAGAATCTTCGTTCAACGATAACAAACTTGGAAGAAGAAAAAAAATCATCCTAAGCATCACACTGAGGCAAATTTGCAATACGATACATCATCAGTATCATCATCCTCAAACCCTGAAGTTGATCTGAAGAGTTATATACTGACTGTTGACTCCATATATTCATTGGATATGAATGAAGTCAACGGTGTAGACGTGGAAACTCACCAATGGAGGGATCGAGGCCCCGGTTTTTCAGCTCGCGGTACTCCTGGCAGAAGGCGCAAAAGGTGCACCAACAGTGTATGCAGCAATCCTCGCACGGGTCACCGGGCAATGAGAAGAGTCCCCGGAGCTTGCTCCGGTAGGTGCATGTGTAGCAGCAGTACACACCGAAGCAATACCACAAACAATAGCATATTGCCCCCGCACAGAAGCAGGCTTCGTTGCCCCAGTTCACACGAATACAGGAAGAAGATTAGCTGTGTTTATTAGCTGGCTTCGCGATACAAACTCGGTCTCTCTGATCCGCTTAATCTAGGAAAAAGAGGTTATCGATGAGATTAAGATTATGAACACTCACAGGTGCTTCCTTGGTCGAGGATCTCCGCAATCTGGCCGAACGTGACACAGGGACAGAATAAGGTGATGAAGCCTGCAAAGATACGTACATATACAGTATAACAGATTCAAACTAATGAATTGATCGATACAAAACCGATATCTTAACGAATTTAACGAATGTCTCAAGTACTGTTAAATGGAGGCACGTTTGAGCTTGAACTTCACGACTCACAGTTGGATAGATCGTCCAAGCAGTCACAAAGACCTGTCGTCCACAGTGCAAAGACTTGGGTGGGGGTAGGAGGAGCAACAACGACGATTCCTTGTGTTGGTGGTGGTGGCGCCTGCGGCGGGGGGTTATACACCTGAGGATGAGGCGGATATGCCACCAGTGGTGGAGATGACTCTGCATCCTCGCCGGTCTTGTGTGGACACATTATTATCCTCGGTGAAGACCAAGGAGAGAAAAATGGGATTAGAATTGTTATGAATTTTACTAAACTCTCAGGTATGTAACACCACATAAAACAAACAGCTATTCGCCCACAACAAGCGGCGACCCCATGTAGCTTTATGACTTTGCGGGTCAATCCAATGGGCTTGTAGTAAAGGGACATGCACAAGCCCTTGCTTTGTCACGGGTCCCACCCCACCAGCTGCAACGTATTGCTTACCCGGTCAACCCGCCAATGTCTTATAGTGCACGAGATATCAATGGGTAATTTCAGAGGTAATTTTATAATTATGAAGGATATTCTAGAAAATGTAAAAAAGAAAAATAGATTAATAATCTTTGGTGGGTTAAAATTTGTTTAGTGCTGAAAGAAAAATAGATTAAGTAATAGTTAAATGGAATTAGTGAACCATACAAAATATTAACTATTAGATAAAAGGGGAAATTAACATTATAAGAGAAATCAAGTCTACGTACATATTAAATTCACAAAATTTTTTGAATGCAATATTGAATTAAATCTCAATAATAAGTATAAAATATACTTGGATCATGAACAGGACATGTACTTACAGTGTGCTCTGCAATTTTGAGGAGGGTTGGATGGATATTTATACTTCTTCATTTAATTCGTTCAATTTATGTGCGTTAACACATTTACCGTTTGCAATTTTAATTGACGATACCCGCCGTGCAAAGTACGGGTTATATGCTAACGTGTCCGTGTACTCGCACAGAAAATGGGTCGGGCAGGGCCCGAGGAAGTCAGGTTGGGCCAATGGGTCCCTCCCTACCCTTAACCACCGGTTTCCGAAGAAGAATAATGGTCGGAATCGTTGTTGTTTCTGCAATTATTTCATGTTAATTAGGGTCACCTCTTGGTGTGTGGGTTTGTTCTTATTCTGACATGACTTAGTTAGAACTTGCTAGGATTTTGATTACTGCATGATTCACACTTGGAAAACTGATGGTCTCTATTGGATAGGTTCGGTTTTGGTGTCAAGCACGACGTAATTTTTAATCGACTGCCTATGTCGGTCGCCATAGACTCGTCGGTGGCTGAATAACTAGTGAGCTCTCGGATGTAGTACCGTGTCCCGGGACCTAAAAGGCTGAACCAATCGATGATGATGATGTATCGGGTGAGTAGAGTCACCTACAAGTGTTTCCTCGGTCGAGGACCTCAGCGGTCTGGCCAGCTGAAGGGGATGAATTAGCACTGTAGCAGTAGCAGCCGCCCGATCTGAGGTAGCCTCCTTCACAACTACTGCTGGATGTTCAATCTGCTGCTCCCAGCTGGAACATTCTCTCCAACCGCCGACAACTGTATTGAGCTCCTCTTGAGTCGGGCCATCACTGGCAGATTCCTCAGGAGCTCCGGCAATGCCTCGTCGGTCGCAGAAGATGAGGACCCGTTGACCGGTAGATAGCCTTGACGTTGGTATGACCATTTGAGGCTTAAAGTTCATTATTGGGTTTGAATGGTAGGTTGGTTCAGCATTGACAGTAACTCACCCACGAAAGTCCACCATGCTTCCCCATGCCGCGATTCATCGTTGTGCGCAGATGATCCCCTCGTGTGCTCTGTCGATGCCCCTTCTGGGTCACCTTTGCTCGACAAGGTTAGTCCGAGAGACCAAAGCGAAACCCAACAGAGTTGCCTTAGGCTGTGAACTTCCGGGTATCCCTACGCTATGATATTTCTAATTACGATCGGAAATTACAGAGTAGATTTTCTCCGAATTACCAGAATAACAAATGTAGAGTCAAGGGAAGTCAAAGGTCACATATATTCCCGGTGATCGCAACTCACCTGATTACACCCCCAACTGTCGTCAGTTTCTCGCCAGTAAGGTTCCGGGCTTTTTCCTCTCGTTGAAATTTTCTCCCCATTGACTTGACTTCCATGCTCGGCTTCTCCTTGTTTCCTTGATTCCACACGGTAGAAGAAGAAGAGGAAGAAGCAGCAGCAGGAGGAGGTGGAGAAGGTGAAGTAGCAGTTCATAGGAAAACCAGCTCGATCTGCTTCATTCCATCTCGGTCATTTCTTCGTCTGTCTGCTGTCTCCGTTGCTTCGTACTTGAGTTGGGCTGAGCGATCATATGGAGCCTGATCGTCCACCTCCTTTGAAGGGCGTAGTGATCATCACTCTTCCGCCACCGGATAACCCTTCTCTGGGCAAGACTATCACCGCCTTCACTCTCTCGGATTCCGACCAGCCCCCGACTCGCGAAGCCCCACACACCCATAATCTGGAACCCCGAAGCCATCTTCCGGTTCAACTGCCGCGTAACCCTGAACTCAGATTCTCCTTCAGGAGACTCCTCCCTGGGAACCAGAGAGTGATTCTCGGCTTTCTCGGCATCTCTCTCTTCGCATTCATCCTCTACTCCTCTTTCTTCTCAAGGGCCCTTCAAGAATTGCGGGGTCGTGAGGATGATGAGAAAACGGGTTCGTTCATCTTCCCGCTGCTCCCTAAGTGGGGAAATGGGGTTGTATCTGGCGGGGATGTGGAGCTGAAGCTCGGGAGGTTTGTGGATTTTGAAGGTAAGAGGAAAATTGTGGAGCCACTAGATGAAGGTTCTGTCAATTTCGACAAATTGGTTGCTTCCAAGAATAACGTGGCCGATTCTTCCACCGCTCTGCCTGTTAAGGGCAATGTGTATCCTGATGGGTAACTTCTTGATCTCTTTGCTCACGAAAGTTTCCTATTTGGGTTTATCTTGAGTTTTGGCATGTAGGTCTTGAGTTCAGGATATATATTTAGTGGCGAGTGAAGAACAGCTTCACTTAATACTAGCAGTTACTTTTGTCTTCCTTTCTTAATTCATTGTCTTTATATTCTTGCTGAAGATCATTAATGGAAGATCCCCATTAGCAACTGATGTTGAACTTCTTGTTACTATTTTTTAGGTTGTTGGTAATGGTAAATACTTAATAATAAGTTGATATGAGAGCAAAACAGGGATTTTCAAGAAGGGCGCAAACTGGAATGGAGTTATGGAAGTGCAGAACTTCATTATCATTATGTTGAGAAAGAAGTCCTGTTGTAGATTTCATAAGTAGGTAGGAAAATTGAGTGATCTTGTATGTTATCAAGAAATTGAAGAAGCATGCTCTATACTAAGAAAAATCATGACCAGTCCTTCATTTGAAGTGTGTTCAACTTTTCTTCATAAAAGCTAATTATGGTGATTGGTTTTTCTTTTATTTTTTTTTTGTGTGTGAGTAATGGTGACTGGTGTTGATACAGGTTGTATTACACTTACATACTTGTGGGAAGTCCACCGAGACGATATCATGTGGACATGGACACTGGGAGTGATTTAACATGGATCCAATGCGATGCTCCATGTACAAGCTGTGGCAAGGTTTTCTGTCATCTCAAAGCTTAATATGTTTTACAGTTGCTTCATTGTCAAGGGTTTATAATACAAAAAATGGCTTGTTAAACATAATCTGATCATGAAATGAGTGCCATTCCATGGCAGTTGTCTCTAACATTATCTCTTTCCGAACCTCATGCATGCAATCCCCTAAACCAAACAGATCATAATTGTTTCTCTGTATGATATGCTTATTTCAATCCATGAGCAGTATCTTACAGCTTATGGTGGCTTTATCATTTGAATGTGGTATCTTCTGATGCTTCCTTTTCTGGAATATTTCGTTGGTGGTCTAAAGAAACATGGAATCTCCATTTTCATATTCTCTTCTTCATCTTTTGAATTGGGAAAATTTTCCTTCGGTCTAGTATTGTAGTTGTAAATGATACAAATTCATGCTCAAGCTCAAATGGACAACATCTTTTAGTTTTTTTGTTTCTTAGAAATAATGATTGCAAAGAGGATGATGGTAGAAGTATGGATCTTGATCACAAAATTATTGCTTTAATTTCAAGAATGATGAGTAAAGATTAATACTGATATGAATGGTTTCTGTAGGGTGCCAACCCTTTGTACAAGCCAAAGAGTAGCAAAATAGTTCCACCCAGGGATTCATTGTGCAAAGAAGTTCAAAAGACTCAGAGGACCGGAGACTGCCCAACATGCAGACAATGTGACTATGAGATCGAATATGCAGATCATAGCTCCTCCATGGGTGTTCTTGCCAGAGACGAATTTCATCTAAGAGCTGCAAACGGATCCTTGGGAAAGCTAAATGTTGTTTTCGGGTAAGAATTCTGCATGGGTAATATATAATCCTGCTAGGGCTTCACTTTTTCATAAGTTGAGGTCAAGGTCTGTGCAACATTTCTCAGTGCCAGTCCAAGCAAGACCTAGCGTGGATAGACAGGCTTGAATAATTTCTAGCCTGCTTAAACAAATGCAAAATTTTTCAATATATACTGTACAGTTGATAATGGATTTTTTTTTTGGGGTTGAGCCCATTCTTTTGTGCGAGTGTGGCCCCAGTTTACCTTATAAGTTGCCTTGCATTTCCTTAAAGGCGCACTGCCTACTTGTACTTAAGGTTGCGCTTGGTTAGCACCTGCGGATGCTAGACACCTCACCTCAGACATTATATTATTGATTAAAAGTTAATTGATTGTGCTTGTGCTCTTGCAGGTGTGCCTATGACCAGCAAGGCTTGCTTCTAAATAGTCTTGCAAAGACAGATGGGATACTGGGTCTAAGTAGGTCCCAGGTAAGCTTGCCTTCTCAACTGGCAAGCCTTGGTGTGATTAATAATGTCTTAGGCCATTGTCTCACCTCGGATGCCATTGGAGGGGGCTATATGTTCTTGGGTGATGATTTTGTGCCTAACTGGGGCATGCATTGGATCCCTATGCTTAACAGTCCTTCTAGGTGAGTTCTAACTTTTCTATTAATTGTGCTGCACAACTTCCTTCCCCATTTAACCTGCTAATCTGCCTTAAAGAGAACAATTTTGCCTAATATTGTGCTTCTGCTCCTCAGACACTGCAGAAGTTCCCCATTCTCCATTTTTATGTTTTTTCCCCTCTGAAGGCTGTTTTCTTCTTCAAAATTTCAATTTCCCAGAGGCCACATTCCGTGCTTTTATTTTTTTAGTCAAAAATCAAAACATGGCAGACTCTTGAATTTTGCATCGTTAGTTGGTTTAGGTTTTGGAAAAAGTAAAAGGCATTTTGAGTTTTCTAAAAAGGTGGTGCCTTGTTTTCATTGATGAAGGAAGTTCTTCGAAAATGTATTCAAGAATTGTCTGGCATCCAATTTTCTATTTGGAATCATCTGTTCATTTTTTTTGGAAAGTTAACATCTCTTCAGTTTTTAATTGCTTGTCAGCTCTTCATGTCTTTTATTACTTGCAGCTAACAGATCATATATGCGGCTCCTATATTGTCTCCTTTAATCTTGTTTTGCATACTCCTCATTCATTCAGGAACTCCTACCAATCTAACATCGTGAGAATGAAGTATGGGAGCACTCCCCTCAGTTTAGGCCAGCAGGGTGGAGAAGTTGGTCGAGTGGTCTTTGATAGCGGGAGTTCTTATACGTACTTTACTAAGGAAGCATACTCTGATCTAGTTGCTTCAGTAAGTAACAATCAATAGATAAATTTTGAACAGATCATCGGTTGTATTAACTTCAAGTAATGCAATTTCAAAATGGTAACCATTGATGCAGCTTAAAGAAGTCGCTGGTTTGGGGCTCATTCTTGATGTGTCGGATCCTACTTTGCCATTTTGCTGGCAATCTGAGCTCCCTATAAGGTTTGGATGTGCAAAATGTGTCTTCTTTTTGATGGGTCATTTTTTTTTTTCTAACAAACATCTTTTATATCAGGAAACTGTGAAAATCAGTATCTGTTTCAAAATGTAGCCTTTCGCCTCAATTAGACAGTATTTGATTGGGAAAAATGCTGAAGGTGATGAAACTTGTATTTGAGCCATGCAGGACCTTGAGAGAAGTGAAGCACTTCTTCAAGACAATAACGCTTCAGTTTGGGAGCAAATGGTGGATACTCTCCACGAAACTTCACATTCCTCCAGAAAGCTATCTGATCATCAATGTAAGGGTTGATCAAATGGATGTCAAATAATGAGTATATCTTGCATGTTGCACTTTTCCTTTGGTTGCTTTTTTTTTTTCTCCCTCCTTCTGTGCCTAAATCTGTTTTCTGGAGAGATAAATTCCATGTTTGCAGAGCAAGGGCAACGTGTGCTTGGGTATCCTTGATGGTAGTGAAGTTATTGACAGATCCACCATTGTAATTGGAGGTAAGGCTTCCTAACATTTTAGAACTAGCCATAATTGCATTTGACATGGAAGGAGTTGGATTTGTTTCAGTGGAACCTGGACCGTGTGCTCTTTTTACCCTTCAGTTCTAGGGATTGTTCCTTAGGATGAGGAATTTTCTAAGAGAGAAATCCCTTAAAGAGGGAAGAAACATGCTCGACCCTGACATCTACTTATCTGGCCATTTGCAGATGTTTCGTTGCGGGGGAAGCTGGTGGTGTATGATAATGTGAACGATAGAATTGGTTGGGCGCACTCAGATTGTGTTAAACCCCAGAGGTACAAGACCCCCTTCTTCTCCACATAACTACAATACCTGTTTTGACCGTAGACGGACAGACATATATACATATATAGAGGTTTATATTTTCCCACCTGTAAATTACCCACATCATCTCTTGGCCCAAAAAAAAAAACCATATCAGCTCTCATATGATGATGTATGCGTATTATCTTGATGGCATGTGATTTTATATCCCCATGCCTGGTTATATAGATGAGAACGCTTGTTTATTGTAATTATTTTTACAAGTCTCTTGTTATCATATGGTGACTGGAAACGATTTCTGTCCCGGGGAAGGCCCCTCCGGTTGACAATCATCCTCGTGGTTGTTTCTTCAGACTTTAGCTGAAAAGCATTCACGGGATCTGATTGATCGACTATGGTGCAATGTGATTGTGCATATATCAAGAGCTGATCTCAATGAAAACCATGGGCCGGAAAGCCACCTCTCAGAGGCAGTCTCGAGGCACGGATGAGACGCTTGCTTGGGTCAGGTCCAGCAACGGTGCTGGACTGGTTAGTCACGTGTGCGGCCTAACAACTATCTAGTGTGGCCCAACGTTCCGCTTACCGGTAATTTTCACCCCCAAACTGGCCCAGATGACTCGTTCATGCGGTCCAGTGGCTGGGCCACAGGGTACTACGACGCCGTCATAACAGTAGGCTCGGCTCATTGTTAATTGGGCCGAGTAGTGCTAAACGTATGGGCCACGGAGAGGCTCAACTAGTTCTGAGTCAGCCCAAGCGCCACTTGAAGTCCTCCATGCCCCCAGCATCTGTCGGAACGGCCGCATTCAGTGAACAAATGTCGGAACCAGACTTTTAGCCACTCATCCCTTAGTTACGCATGAGCCGGTTCATCTGGTCTACAAACCGGGACAGACTTAGCCCACAGACGAGGATTTCATGTCCACCGAGTAACTGGGCCTCGTGGCCTCAACGACCCCTCATCCATTCTGAGCCCGCTTGCTGGATCCGGGCTCATACAGTATAACAAGAAAACCATTATCGGTTACCGTCCGCGCATTTGAATGGAGCCCGGAGGGAACAAGATGTGACCAGAAACTCGATGAGACTTCCAAGGCAGAAGCACCTCCCACTGACAGACGACGTTACAGAGTCATATTAAGTCGCTTTTCTCAAATTCAAATGTTGTAATCCGGACGCTAAGCTGGCAGTGGTGGACAGGGGCATTGCGTGAGAATTGTAGAGACCTGTTGAAATGGATTGACGACCGCGCACACACGAGAGAACGTACCTTTCGCGTAACTGATCATTGAAAGATTTTAGTAGAACAAAAGAAAAATAATACTTTACAGATATGGTAAAAAAAATACCTTCTCACCACGGGCCATTGCGTCAGATTAAAGGGTAAGGTAAAGGATCAAGGAAAACAAAAGGTCGATGGGGGTTAAAAGAAAGTAAAGAACATAAATTACGATTCCCCTTAAATACCTAAAAAAATTTCCACCGTGCAACCACGCTAGGATGGGTTTTAGATCCGAAGCGATTTGCGTCTCAAGCACCAAAAGATCGAATGGCAAAAATCCGATGTTGACTCCTCTCCTGATAAGTTCATGGACGATATCCGGAGAAATAACTGAAAAAAAGCACTAAGGATGAATTAATTCATCGTCATCTTCATGTAGACACCCCAACCGCCCGTTTATGACGAGATAAATAGTTTCATATTAAGAAATCATCAATAAATATTTCGGTAATTTCTGTTGCGGCCTGCGACACCTCCGGGCAGCAATAAATTATATTTTCCAGTCAATTTTATCTTTCCTCCCGATTGTGACTCAGTTCGATCTGTACAAATCTTTGTATTAAATTTATCAACAGTCCCAAAATATCCCGGATCAGTCCGGACAAAGACCAGACCCACCCAACCTTCCAGAAGGTCCATCAGATGGCCGGCAGTGACTCCATCCGCCATAACAACTCCGACGCATCACCGCCGTCACAGCAATCAACCGTATGATCAAACAACCCTCCTACTGTCACAAACTGTCCATCGTTCCCAAAATTATGACTACCAAAGTCCGACCCGCCACATAATCCTAAATCGAAGGAGTCGTAATAAGGTAACTCGTTCTCAAATCCAAAGGAATCGTTCAACGCTAAATCAATGGACGATGTCGCCGGCGGATCAGCAGCCTCCCTCTTCAGCTCATCTTCCAAGGAGCCGAAGCTGGGAGGGAGGCCAAGCTCGTCATCGGAGGCTTCCTGCAGGTAACCGAACTCATTCTGCGCCTCGGCCATGTCCAACGCGAGATCCAGCACCGCCGGCGGCTGATCCGACATAAATATTTCCTCCTCCAAGCTCTTTATAACCGAATCCAGGCACTGGAAAGACGGATCTCGTTCCGCGAGGCCATCGGAGTCATCAAGAATGGTCAGGAGGTCGTCCTGGATCCTCTTCACCTGTTGTGAGTCCACATCGGAGTCGACACGTAGCCGTTTCGACTCCAACGAATCACAATCCAGCCCGGCGGAGCTCGTAGAGCCCGCACGAGTCAGATCGGACTCAGGCGAGTCAAGATCCGATTCAGACCGCCCTCGCTTCTTCTCCTTCACGGTGCCGTCGTCCATGTGACACAATGCAACAGATGCAGGACTAGGTCTGGAGAGAGAAAGAAGGATCTGACCAGGGCTTAGGGAGGGCTCAACCCGAGATCGGAGGGTTTTTATCAGGAAGTGGCGAGAGGGAGCGCCAAGAATGCGGAGAGAGAAACAAGAAAAAAGGGCGATGTGTGAACGCGGGACACGGAAGCTGGTTCTTGGGGGTATATATAGGAGCCGAAGTGCCATGGCGAAATTGTCCTTTCATACCCTTTTCTTTCTACTATCTTCATTTCCAGTAAATTGACAG
>CXYZ01007473.1:341429-437501 GCA_900006705.1 Sonneratia caseolaris
GGGGGGGGGATGAAGATAAACCCCAAGTCTTATCAAAAACTTGATCCATGTGACTCGAATTGATTGTCGTCAGTCATTTCCGCTTTTCACTGTTCCATCATCTAATAATGGTCCATGACGTGTAATCAGGGATTCAGCTGGGACGGCTCGCCGGACTAGCAGTTTAGGGTTTCAAAGTCGACTCGAAACAGCCTCGTGATGAAAGCTGATCCGACGTCAGAGCAGAATTTAATATTAATTCCCAGTCAAATTGAGACGAATGGACAAGGATCGTACTGTACCAGATGATAAATTCTATGTACTTTTTGACGTAGAAAGGCAAAGAAGGGATTCGTGGATGTCGGGAAATGAACGTGGTTCGCAACTTATATGATGGCTACCGTTCTTTTTTCTTCCGGGCAGTGATCGATGTTCAAATCATCAATCGATGGCGTATCAAGAAATCAGTGGATTCAAGACCTTTCCCGAGTGGGTGACTTAAGACTTAAGCATCAGCCACACTAAATGTCGCCTCAGTGGGGGAGGGAGGGAGGGAGCGAGGGAGGAGAATCTGCTATTGCTAATAGGGAGCCGGAGACCTACAGGTTCNGGGAGGAGAATCTGCTATTGCTAATAGGGAGCAGCAGACCTACAGGTTCCTGTCAAAAGGGGGATTCTTGCTGGTGTGCATCGCGCTTCCATGTGTTCTATATTGATGGTTTTAGATAGATATCGAAACTGACTCCGTTTCTCACAATTGAAGCGGGATTCTGGGTGTTTTACGTTCCGAGGTGGCTCATGAATCGAAATCGGGCCTGATGCGGAGGAGAGTCACTTGGACTCTCTGGTCCAGGAGCTCATCGAGGACCGACGACTCAGCAACAAGCTTGTCGTACTGTAAGATTCTGTATAAGCTGTGGTCTTTTCAAGAGTACTTCAAAGCCGTAATTTTGAGTATGTCACGATGAAAACGGACTCAAGAGAAAGACATGCAAAGCGTGTTTACTTTTCTGGCTAACTCAGGACCTTTGAGGTTAGAGAATCGGATGAGCTTTTCCGAGAAAGATACGGCGATCTGTGACCATTATTGAAGGCCTACATAGGGTGTTCGAATTTCATGGGCCTCAGCCGCCTACTTCAACTGTTGAGTGTTTGATAAGCCAACACCGTCGGTCGTAGCCCAGTCCCTATATACTTAACTGATTAAGTTCTCTTGTTGGCTAATGTGCTGACCGACACTTAACACGTACTCTCTTTGTCGTGCTTTAATTTACTACACCATATTACGAAACGGGCAGATTTAAACTACTCGATTGTCCATTTTTTTTCTTAATTAAAATCGGGGTCCTCTATTTCATCAGTAAAGAAAATATGTGAACTCATCGGTTTATATTTTAGTTGATTGATTCCATTTATATTTTAGTGGATTGATTCCGGCTCGGACCGAACTGGTCAGAGTCTATGTATTATTATACATAGGACAAATTACAAGTTACAACTTTTGTTTACTTGGACTTGGAGGAAACAAAACCGGCCGGTTCAGGCCCTTCCATTAAACCAGAACGGGTCCAACTTCAACTTCAGAGCACGCAGCAAGTTAATTAAATAGTGAACACGACGACAAAGCCAACAAACCATATTAACATGGTTTCTTTAAAGGGGAAAAAAATTAATTAAAGGAAAAGGCAAAATATTCCGCCTGTCCCCGATACTGTGGAACGTGAGCCACCGTGCCTCGGGGCAGCTCCGTCGGCCTAGTCGACGCCATGGCCATCTTTCGGCGAGCTGTTCAAGTCCAAGAGAAGAAAGCGATCAACACCACGGCCATCCATGTCCTCCCTTCCCTCGCCATCCTCCTCAACCCTAATAATCCCCCCTTTACCCTTTTCGACACGATCGCTGTGATTAACGGCTCCTTCCCGGTTCTCCCCCTCCTCCCCGTCCACCGCCGCCGCCGTCGTCTCGGCCTCCAAGACGGCGCCGAACCGCACACCCACACCTCCAGTGCCACAGCCCTTGCGTTTGAGGTACTTGACCGCCTCGCTCATCCTTCTAACGATCGCGAAGAACTCCTCCACCTCCCCGTCGCTGGGCAAAGCCTCCGCCTCCTCTTCTTTTCGACCTCTGGCTCTCGTCACGGCCTTCTCTTCTTCACTTCCGACAGCACAGGGAGGACGTTCTTGATGATCTAAACTTTCCCTCTGCCTCTTCCTATCCTGTCTTCCCATGTTCAGATCTCTCTGCAGTGGAAGCCGTTGCAGAGAGAGAGAGAGAACGATATCTATTGGCTACTATATGCTAATATACATATATATATATATATAGCCCATATTAAAATTTATTTTTATTGGCTATAAAAGAAATTTACGTATCCAAATGGCTAATGAACGGTAAAAATAATTAAGTGTCGAAAATTTATTCATAAAAATTAATTTTGATAATTATTATTTTTAAATTAAAATTTCCCCTGCTGGTCTGGTCTTATAACTTGGACTTCTATACATATGTATGTATATTCTTACCATGTGCGCCTATTAAAAGACTCAAACAAAATCAGCACCGGTCATATACTATTCCTTTTACCGAGACCCAGCAGATTAAATCGAAAAGTCATCGTCCTGTACACATTATTTTCCTTCTGATTTTTTTTTCTACATATAACGGTGCAGTCGGTCGGGTCCTACATATGAAAATGAGCGTAAGTGTTAAGGTAGGTCCGAAATAAGTAAATTCAACACCACAACACAGTCTGA
Source organism: Sonneratia caseolaris (assembly GCA_900006705.1). Taxonomy (NCBI): domain Eukaryota; kingdom Viridiplantae; phylum Streptophyta; class Magnoliopsida; order Myrtales; family Lythraceae; genus Sonneratia; species Sonneratia caseolaris. Next base: position 344,162 of record CXYZ01007473.1, read on the forward strand.
ATGTAGCACTAATCCAAGATATGACTCGTGTAACAGAGAGCTGTTATTCCAAGCTTCCTAGCTGCGCCTTAAATTGCATGCTAACACTCAGAGACCAGATGAAAGCTCGTCGCGGATTTCAAGCCCACCCTCTCTCTTCTTAAGTGTATAGATATATATATATATATATATCATAAAATAAATAAAAGATAATTCACAATATTTAGTCAGCCTATTCGACCAAGACCTAGATGGTATGAGCGATTGAGCGGTGCGGTGCATGCCGACAAAATTAGTCTCAGCCCAGCTGCTGAGGAAAAAAACTACAGTGCTGAGGCAATTGCGGTATCGTCAAGCTGATGTCACGTTCTGCACTAGTTTTTGTCTGTCGGAGCCACCAGGGTGGAGGAGTTAATTCACGCGCCAGGACCAACGGAGGAGATCGCGTCTACCGGTGGGTGTTGGCACGCGCAGGTGAGGCTAGCAAGCTCGCCTTGGTGTTTTCCGCGATGATTCCCGGCAAAACCCGAGATTGCCTCCACGGGGGTTGTCTGGCTTTATATAAATATATATATATATATTTGTTGAATAATCCGGATAGTGATTGGATTAGGATGTTTTTACAACTCATTTTTCACAAAACTTTACATTTCATAGATGAAGAAAATTCATGATGATGATCCCGAGGTCGGAGTCGAGTCAACCTTGGATTAACGTAAATAAACGGGTTTCTAGTTATCGGGTAATGGTCGAGATGGGCATGTGCAAATCAAGTGGGCCAAATCAATTAACATAAGACGACGAAGAGAGACAAGACATCATCCTCTAAGATACTGCCTTGGGGGCAATCTATCCATGGACTGCATCAGCATCACGAGGCCTGGTGCATTAGAATAAACAAAGAGAAAAACAGCTAGTATAAGGGATCAGCACTGTAGAAGCTAGGACTGATTAGTCTTCCCTGTTTTGTCGATTTAGGTTAATCCGGTTGCTCGGGATCGCCCGTCAAGAGGCTAACCCGATGCGTTTTAGAGTAGCTGGACTAGCATAGGGGGTCGGTCCATTTACCTCTGGATGATTATTCATCAATTTTCTTCGGATCTTTGGAATTAATTTTACACTATAGATATGCACGATATGCTCATTCATTTGTCTTAAGAAAACTCTCTAATTAATATGTGAACATTAAAAAAAAAGGGTTGGAGTGACTTCTAATATGAGTAAAATTCAATTTGTATGGGGAAAGAAAATCTCAAACCTTCGTGTATATATATATAATAATTATAATTTTATAAATTTAATTATAATATTTTTATTTTATTCACTTTTTTTTCTACTTCTTTCTAATCTTATAGTAAATTTTTTTTTTATGAAATGGAATTTTTTTCACAGAAGATACATTCTCATATGTACCATCACCCTGACATTTTAAATAAATGTCGGGAGTTTCGGTGCGTAGAAATTGGAGACTTTGATATTGACAAGATGGAATATTCTTCCAAATTTCCCCAAATAAAAAAAAATCAACAATTGATGGGGGTGGAAAAAACATCCTTCGATCTCGATTTACTCTCCAAATAAAAAAAATGTTCCCTGTCGGAGTGAGGTTTCTCAAAAATTTCCAGGTTGAACGACGCTCTTTCCTCGTAGGAGCGTAAACGGCACAATCATTTTTACTATTTAAGTGTACGCAATTAACTACTCGAGTGCCCGTCTTTATTGACTCGATTTCGATTATTTGGCCTTTTCTATCAAATAATATGTGTGTATATATATATATAGTGAAAGTTGAGACGACCAGACTGCCGCGGTCCATATCTTCCTTAAAAAGAGAGAAAAAAAAAACATCATGAGTTTTAAGTAAGGAGAATTCATGGTTTAAAATTTTAAATTTTGATAAATTCATATTTAAGTTTAATGGTTGATTGTGAGATAAAAATATGTTTATATAATATATATTTTTACTAATAATACTCAAATATAATGATTTATTTGAGAAAAAAGTAGTTAAAATTATGATTTTAATGAAGATATCACGGTAAGAGAAAAAAATTAAATTTAAAAGATGTTATTAAACACCTAAAAAAATTAATTATCGAGGCACAAAATAAAAATTACAATCGAGGTGCCAGAATTTTCCCCGAGAATGGAGGACGAGGTGAGAGGGCAGAAAAGTCCAGCCGGGCGGAATCAGTCGTGGGGGACGCCTTCAGCGGAAGCTTCCTTCATCCATCACCAGCAGTTGGCTGGGCAAACGCTTGGTGGGGCCCAACCAAGCAGCACCTGAAATTGAGGGCCCACACCCATTACACGTTGGCGGGTGACAATCAGACCTACAGGTTCCCTCTGCTCTCTCTCTCTCTCTCTCTCTCTCTCTCTCACCGCCCTATCCTTCCCTCCTCCTCACCGAATTGATTTCGACAATACCCCTTGACCGGGTCTCGCCGGTGGATTCCCCGGCATTAGTAATATCAGGTCCGGCTACCATGGCCCGGCATTCCACACTTTGGTCTCAGCCTAAAGGTCGAGAAAGATATACACACCATATTTCGAGCATATAAACTCATTATTGTACGAAATTTTCGGACACATACTCTGAAAATGTGCCCTAAAATGTAAGCCCGAGTCACCAGTATGTAGCTATGATTAATTATTTATTGTAATAAGAAAAAGAAAAGAGAATCTACATGTTGTGAGAGCTGCACAAGGTCCACTCATCCCATTATTATCTTAACCTCCCAAGTGGAGATGATGGTGGATGACCCCATCGTCATCAACATATTGATAATAATCAGGAATCTTATGCTGATAAAGCACGACATGTTGAGACCTCGATTAGACTGATGCTTTTCCCTAGTCCCGCATCCATCACTCGGGCAATTTGCATAACCCACTGGCGACATAAAAGGGGAAGTGGGATGGATGATTGAGACCCAGAATCGACCTAAAATGTGGGGTGGAATCACAGCTGGACTTGTGAAGAAGGGGGTGGGGGTAAAAAATGGAGAAGAAGGTGGATTCAACATGAATTTCTCTCTCTTTTTGTTGGATCAAGAGTCATTATGGATTAACATGCAGCGAGGACATTTATATCTGTGTTATTTGATGACGTTAGTTAATAGGCGCATTCCGTTATATAATTGTGTAACTTTTTTTTTTCATGATATGATGATGCATAGCCACTCAGAGCTTCGACCCTCTGGTATCTGGTTGCGAGAGAGTCGATCATCACCGTTGATCTCTCTCTCTCTCCTGCTCTACAATTGGTGATGATGCTCATCAGTCTCTTCTTCCTCCTTGTCCGTAGTCGACAGCTCGGACGCTCTAACCCTCAATTATACGGTCTTCAAAAAACGGTGACCCAAACATAATTTACGAGAGTTTTGGCGGGGTAAGTGGCCCCGGAATGTTCGTAGACACTGAAAGCCACCAAAAGGGAGAGAGAGATCCTGAATGCCGCAGACCCGACCCGGGCCTGGGCAATGATTTCATCGAAGCTAGAGATGAAGAGGCTGTTGGCCATCGAGTTATCTTGCACTTTGACGGACAGTCGTCTTCGGCCTTCTGCAAAATAAGCGCTTAACTAGCTCGAATCCCATGGCCCACTGCCAGTCCCACCAGCATGAGATCCGCTGGGGTTAGCAGCGGTCCATTTTTCCCAGCACCAATATTCGTATAATACAGCCACCAGCAGTTGCAACCAAGCAAGTTCAGCAGCACAGTTTTAAGCCTACACATTACTGCTTCTTCAATCAACCCCGACCTGACCTGCTCTTCAGCTTTCTGCGTCGATCAGAAGTATAAATTTCTGCCCACGCTAATCGTTTTTCACATGCGAAGTATCTGCACCCCATGTAATCTGATTGTGAGGTGAGTGATGACATTATGAACGTGCGTGCGTATCTTATCGAAAGACTTGAAGAGAAGAGCATCAAAGTAAATATGAGCTTGATCCGGTGGGCTGCTAATTTGTGAAATCTTATGCTCTTTCTCGGTCCCGAGGTGTAGATTACAATGGAGGCAATACCTCGCCATTTAACTAGTAGAGTTCGATGGTCTACTCTACAATGGATACGTTCTATCCCATCAATGCCAATATCTGCGTGTATATATATATATATATATTGATCAATGATACGTTTTAGAATTTGTTTAAGATTCGTCTTGTATTTTTGAAATTCAAAAGGAAAATGCAATCAAAACATATAATGTAACATTTCACGGGGACAGTAGAAATGTTAAATTAGTGGTCAACTTTATGTTATTTCACCTGACATTACAACTATGCGTATGCAAAAGGAGATAGTGACATTGGCATGCGATGGAAAAACAATTAGAGAAAGCACTCTTAAGTTTCGTGATATGGATATGGAGAATAAAATATCCTGTCAATGAGATAAGCCGACTCGAGCGGCCTGACCTGATAGATCGATGAACAAGACCCGCATTCTACTGTCATCGAACGTCGAACAAGGTTTGGTCTCAACCGCTTTTGCCGAAAGTCGGATTTGGTGAGCTTGAGAGCCTCACTGCTGCCCTTCGTTGTCGCATCGTTAGCTGCCCAACCTGATATTTCTCGATCGGATACCCAAAGGAGACTCGATTAAGTCGATGGAAAGTGCATGAATAAAAGATCGATAAAACATAGTCCGTCATATACACATTCCGAAACTGCCATCGTAGAAGATTTAATCGTTCTATATGGAGTTGACCGAGTAACCACTGAGGCGACTCGCTGTGGTAAAAGCCCTCCTCCCCCACAAGCTGCAAGAGTTAAAGCTGTTCAGCAAGTGGCATGCATAATCCCTCCCTCCGCCCACTACTGACTTATTGCGCAATCGTACCGACCAGCACAATGGAAACAGAAAGCTAAAGTGGCCGTGCATATGGGCACACCTTTTCTTTATTCCTTCTCCGGAGTGATGGCTTTCGAGATCTCTGGAGCCGCAGGGTGGAACTTCGGCTCACAAGGTCATCTCTTGGGTGTGTGCGGTTATGCTCTCCAAATCGCCGACCCAGTGGAAACTTATCCGACTCGAATAAGAGCATTTCAATGTCCGATCGCCACCGAGTCCGAGTGGCCTATACATACATATGTATATGTATATATATATATATCTGTATGTGTGTGTGTGTGTGTGTGTGTGTGTGTGTATGTTTACCACCCCACTCTGGCAAATGGGCTGAGCCCCGATAACGGAATGGACCGATAAGCCCAGACCCAAGCATCACCCGAAATGCATATCGGACCATCCGGTCCGGTCCGGTCCGATAAGCATGAGACCTCATTATATCTCCTAATTAATATCATATTTTCTATCAGATTTACATTATTCGTGAAATTAACCCAATAAAAAAAAGGTTCTAAAAAAAGTATCGGGCTATTGTACCAGCGTGGCCCATAAAATAGTGGTACCGGCCCGGCCCAAAACACCTCGGACTAGGCACGGTACTCTTGGACCGTACCCGGGCCGGGTTCAAAATTGCCACCTCTACATTTATTATGTTCGAGGTTCAAAGATGTACTGGGACAGTAATGCACGGTTTTTAAAGCTGACTTCATTTTGGCTATTTGGATGACACGTTCGAGTTTTCATCCATTCAACTGCACTGTTGATTCGCTGATGTGTGAGTAAATCCGAATGACCGTTCAATTGTCCTGGCGGCCATTTTTTAATCCAACGTGTTCAATAACCACACCACTCCTATCACATCATCGGCCACCGCCACCTCGCCCAGCCTCCATCGGAAAACGAGAGCTCACTCCCCAGCAGTCACCACCCCGCTGGAAGCCACGACCACCCGAGGCCACCATCCTTCCTCTCCCCCGATGGCCCCCGCACGCCTTCAATTCTTCCTCTCCTCCTCTCTCTCCTTTCACCGCCCACGCTTGATTGTCGGGGCAAGTTTCGTCTTTGATATACGATAAGTCGATTGAAGAAGATAAGCGCACACACACGCCCGCGCGCGGGGACTTGATGAAGCTTGCAAAGTCGTCAATGGCTGCCATTCCTTTTTCTTGATTGTCAGGCAAGTCATCTGTAATAAGTCCCCCCTTTTAACAGAACAATGAAACTAACAGGGAATATAGACACTCTAAAAAGCATGGAGAGGAAAAAGAAACTGAAAGCGGGCGGGGTTCATGCAAGGCTGGCGCGAGCGGTGGTGGCCGATGGGCGATGGAGATGGCTTAGGTTAGGGTTTTGAATATGTATATAGTGTAGAGAGTAATTACACAATTTTAATCAAAATTACGCCATAATCAAAATTAGTATATGATTTAATCACTCAATCAAGGGGTAGCGGATCTGGATCTCCCACCATCGCTGAGAATAAAATAATAAGGAATATTTATAATATCAGTGCAGCCCAAGCAAGGCCAATCGTCTCGCTAGTCCCACATCGATCGCTCGTACTCAGGCTTGGAACCATAGGGGGCCATATAAAATGGGGGAAGGTGGGGATCTTTGAGGCTCTTCCTACCTTTCTCGGCCTTTCGGCTAAGATCAAGTGTAGTATCTGTTCTTATCAGTTTAATATCTGATACGTGGGATCATTGACCCCACATGATATTAAATTAATTTTTTTCTTAACGGGGAGGGCCCACGACTGTAGCTTGCTGCAGGGGGCCCTCGAGCGTCGCCCTCGCCTTGCACCGCCGCATGGGCCTGGCGCACCCCCCCACCAAGACCTAGCCAGGTTTCGTCAGCGTAACTGAGGGCCCACAATCAATCCATCACAGAATGGACCCATTGGGCTCAATATCGCTTAGTGGGCTGCAGCGATATTGGGCCTGCTCTCGAGGGTGGGCAGGAAGAGAGGGTGAATGATCATAGTAATACTGTTGATGAAATTCAAGCATCCACTGTTGGGCGACGACACCGGCATCTCTGCCGTAGTTTGGGGCCGTGGTGAACGGAGTTCTGAGTCATTTGCTGAATTCCGAGCCACTCCCGAATCATGATGGGCGGCGATATAATTCCATTCACCTGTTCCACTTAAGCCGGGACTTTCGCCGGGTGCTCGTGAATCTTCCCAGTCCCATATAGGAGTGACCGAAAAAAGAATCGAAGTAATGAACATTTGAAACCGGGAGAATTTTTTTTTGTTTGCGTCTTCGGACGCCCGGAATACACGCAAAGGAGACAGGAAAAAAGGTCGGGCGGGAGGAGAAGAAAGTCAACCGTCGGGACGGCCCGACCGTGGAAAAGTGGGGGCAGTTGGGACATACGGTGATGATGCCATGGCGGTGGTGATGGGCAGCGATGTACCAAGTTATAATGAGGGCTCAGATTCATCCACCGATGAATGAAACTCGTTTTCAATTACAGTGAGATTCAAAATCAGGTATCGGGAGGGTGGGGAGGCGAGGCTGAGATGGAGGGGCTCCCCCGTGCATGAATGGCGCAAATAATGCTTAATTGATTAAATAACTCGTCAGTGCTCTGCTCCCTCCCTCGAATTCTCACTGGGTCGTCCCTGTCTCTTTCTGTGTCTCTCGCTCTGTCTCTCTCTCCACAGAAGAAGAACAAAACGAGAAAGAGGAAGAAAGTAGGAGAAGAAATTGGGGGGGAGAGAGAAGAGAGAGCTCTGTCTCCGTGTTTGAGTGGAAGTTCCTCAGAGACCCTCTTAAGTGGAGTCACTGCTCGTTGGAGGATTAAGTTGAGAGAAGGGAGAAATAGCGGTCCTTTCCCACCCTTTTGATCTGGTAATCCGGAGATGGCTTCTCTTCCGATTTCCGACTTAAATCTGTTTTCCCTGATCAAGTGAGTCAATCAGTGATGAAAAGGAATCCCGTGAATCAATCTCTCGTACCCTTCTTGTCCCAGGTTCTTGCAAGATATCTGCTTTAAGGGAAATCACCGGCAGCTGAGGGAGACACCGATCTTATATGTCGTCAGGCTCTGATCTGATCACTGGAGCTTCGGAGAAGCTCTGCCTCTGTGTCCACGCGTGTTCCTTCTCGCTCGGACGCCAGCCGATCTCCTCGGTCTCCATCTTCTGCTGCATGCAATTTCGGCCTCTGATCAAGGGCCAGAAGCAGAGCATCTCCCCCTCCTCCATGCAATTAAGACCGCACTGGTAAAGCTTCTTCTCGATTAACTTCGCAGAACTCTTCTGGGTTTTGATCCCTGATGGTGTGTTTCCTTTCTCTGCTTCCATGACTGGTGATTGGAGATGAAGGTTTTTTTTTTTTCTCTTTTTTATGGGTTTTAATGTTTGCTTCAAAACTAGTGCTCCTGGTGTTGATTTCAGCCTCTGTTCTTCCTTCACAGGACTTGCTCTGGAGTAGAGTTCACTGGGCGTGACCATCACAGAACACAACTTGCTGCTTCGATTCCGGGGAAATCTCGGTCCTTCCTGATACACAACGCTATCAAAGGTTCCTCGTTTAGCTACTTGTTCAAGATATAAAATACACACACGCACACATCTACACACATATATATATATATTCTCGCCTTGTACATTCAGATCCATGGTAACAGAGATGCCCAGGCTCGAGATTGAGAGGCCGCCACTGAGTTCGAGCCCGAGTACAAGCGAGAAACCGACTAAAAGGAAACCGAGCAGAGAAGAGAATCACAGAACGATGAGGAGAGTTCGAGTGATATACAGCGATCCCGATGCAACCGAGTCCTCGGGTGATGAAGATGAAGGCGACGGCCAGTATGATCCGAGGAAGATTCGGACTGGTCATAAGCGCATTGTTAGAGAGATCATAGTCCCTGCAACAAAGCATGCGTCGGGTGGGGGTAACAATTCCAAGAAGCCCAAGTGTATTAGTATAAATGAGAGGTTTTACAGCGACAGGAGAGATCGGCGTTCCTCCTGCATGTATAAAGGGGTTCGGAGGAGGCCGTGGGGGAAGTACGCGGCTGAGATCCGGGACCCGATTCGCGGCACCAGGGTGTGGCTCGGGACTTACACCACAGCAGAAGAGGCTGCTCTTGCTTATCAGAAGAAGAAGCTCGAGTTCGACCGCGCAATCTTGTCAAGAAGAAGAAACGGCAGTTTGCCGACTGATTCGAACACCGGGTCCGAGGACACGAATGCTTCGTTCTCCCTCACGTCGCCGTCTTCAGTGCTCGATGCCCAGAATTCCGCTTCCTTCCGCCCTCGCATGAGGCCGGCTCCGACCCGGGAGGAGAAAACAGTAGAGAGCCACGTCAAGGAACCGTCTCGAGCGGAGGAGCTGTTCTCCGACCGGGCTGCGATATCATTGCCGCCGCCGCCGCCGCTGCCGATCAGTCAAGATTTGGATCTGCAATATGAGGGGAATCCTATACTCTGTGGCGGGTTCCTGGATTCCCCCGAGATAGCCAACTGGTTGGACGATCTCCCGGACCACGGATATGCTGACAGCGACTTCCTCGATCTCTCAAGCATCGAGCAGGAGGCGCTCAGTCTCCTGGACGCCGAGCTGGGCCTCGACAAGGAGGAGCTTGCCTGGGTCGACGAGGCACTCAACATCACGTGAGTATGAAAGTTTTGCAGATAGGATCTTCATCTCACGAAGCAGATCAGACATTTCTCCTGGTTTCTATGTGTCATTGAATGGGGTGGAATAATTTAACAGAGCCATAAAGAGTAGAGGGTTCCTGAGCTCCCTCCTGGTTTCTTTCTTCTCTACAATTTTGCCATACTAAAAGTGAGAGAGTGCGTGCGTGTGCGTGCGTTCATCTGTCAGTTGTATAGCGTCTCGTGGGGAGTCGTCGAATGTTGTGGTGATCTTTGTAAACTTGAGTACATTCTGATGAGGATCTGAACTACTTGTTGACGGACAGACAGACGGACGGACAGCAGCAGTTTATGGTCAAGTTCTGCACTTCCTCTGGCCCGCGATTTGATTTATAATCCCAAGTTGTTTAGATTCTGTCGGGAGAAAACAGTAAGATGCCGTGGAATATCTTTGTCTTGTTTTATACCCATCCATGAGGGGTTGGTTTGCTTTGGATGGGCTAGATGAGAATAAAGAAAGTAGGGGAGGGGAGACACCAGACCAGATGGAAAAAAGTATGGGAAACGTGTACATTTTTTTACACACACACACACATTCATATATATATATATATATATATATTCCACGCATGAAGGTGGTGAGGGTGAGACCAGCTACAGAGAATCCTAGAAAAGAAAAGTATTATCAGAGAGGTCTATTTTCCATAGAAGGTTCCAGTGGAATTATTACCTTCACGGGGACCTCCGTAGCCCGGGTCGGGTCATGACGTGCGGGCACTTCGGGTCGATATCTTTTAAAGTCCATAAAACAGAGATTTTGCCTATCCTAAATCGACCCAACAACCTACACGTATAGGTCCCTACTACCACTGATACTGCACTAAATGCTCACAGGCTTCAATCATTGATCACTCAGCCGCCCTTACCTTGCGTAACGTTTAAAACTCGTGCGCAGGATCATCAGCTAGGGCTACCCCACCGCGATCTCCACCTCATCTCTAATCTCCACTCCCACTCCCAGAGTCGCTTATTGGGACTGTGAGGATCAGATTATGGTCCCAAAATTGACCGGGAGCACACGATCACGAGGCGGCAGTCGAGATACGGACACCGCACTGCCAACTATCACTCATTTCCTACAGATAAATAACATACGATCAGTACTGATTTGATCCTGAAACTAACTCCACCGCATATCCCTACTTTAAAACTATTCTTAATTAGATATTATTTGTTCACAATCAATAAATAAGATCCCTTTCAATATTTAATCACGTCCGCTCTGTCAATCAATTTGTCTGAATTTTCTTCTCCCCTTCCTCCACCGTCAGTTTTCAGGAGATCTCTGTACACACACACACACACATATATATATATATATAATGTATATTCCAATGGCTGCCGTAGTGCGCAGGGGAAACAAGATGAAGTAGGGTTCCCTTTTTCCCAGACTTAGAACAAGTCAACTTAACGACAGTAGAATAGAAAAGAAAAGGCCTGCCAAGTTCTCTATGTTTTTCCTCCCTATGAAACGTCCACTNAGAATAGAAAAGAAAAGGCCTGCCAAGTTCTCCATGTTTTTCCTCCCTATGAAACGTCCATTAAGTACGCGAGATAGACAGGTTTCCTAGTGAAGGTACTTCTTTCATGTGAAATGAAAACCAGGCTTAAATCTGTGGGTCGTGAAATACAGCCTTTCAACCAGACAAGGGATGACTTAACTAAAGCATCAATGTCAAATTCAATTCACGCATCAGCACGCAGGTCAACTTACCCGCCGAAACCTTCTCGGGTATAATATTCTTTGCTCAGATAAGTATAGATCGATATTTCTACTTAGACGTAAGAATTGATGAAAAGTTAAGTATTTGAACCGATCAATGAGCGAATCAAATCTGGAGGAAATTCCTCTAGACTATAATAATAGGCATATGAGGAAGACGAAATCTTTGACTAAGAGCACAATATTTTAGTGAAGAGTAGGTACGAGAGATCATCACCAGCTCCAATAAACAATAAAAGTAATAAGAAAAGACCGAGTCAGCCTACCTCTTGTCTAACGTGAGCGTCATGGATGAGCCCAGATTGCCTTGGCAGCCAAGGAATTGTCAACCCGACACAGCACCTCTCTCCCGTTACTTCGATTCAAGTGATGATACAGGAATTGGAAAGGCTACGCAGCAAGCCACGTGGAATGCAAGGAGACAACATGTAGCTTGACAATTCGAATCCTTTACATAAGAAAATGGGTTAAATAAGTACATAAATAAATCACATTATTTTCTAGCGCAACTCATGGGATGAGAGAAGCTTTCCGTGTGGAAGTACGAGCAAATGCAACTAAGCTCTTCTGTGTGGCGAAGGCCGCTGAGTCAACATAGGAGGGATTAAAGAATTGTTAAATATCAGCAGCCCAAAGTGCTGCTGCTGCCAACACCAGACCTATTGTTCTCCATCCACAAAAGCCAGCTGGCAGACTAGGGCAAGACGATTGCTGCCCCTTCTCTGTGGACAATCATGTGAACAGTTGTTTACCGATTGTCAGAAGTAGGACAGTGGTGCTCGCACTAAAGCATGTCTACAATAATCAGTACAAGGAAGTGACGGCATCATGACTATGTTTCTTTCACAGTGTTATTAGATGCCCAGCAATCTGATGAGCAGCGAAACACATGCTAACAGCAGTGAGAATATGTCACTCAGTACTGTAAATAACCTTACTAGAAGCTTCTCTCCCTCCCTAAGATGCCAGTAGAAAGCAATTACATGGGTCAACAACCATAAAGGCCTAACAACTGGTGCATATCTATTGGCCCATCCTTCCGTGCACTAGCGATTATGGACATGTGCCACAGACAGAATAAGAAGCTACCTGCCCGAAAGCAGAGGTGGCTTGCATCATAAAGACGAATTTCTTTGCACACGAGCCTCTCCTGCCTCTTCCACTCTAACAAATCTGGTAGAATTAAGAATACAAATCTGGATGTTTCGGTGCGTCCTGCACACCCCGTATATCGTTAGAAATGACCACAAGTTTATCTACGCAAAAAATGTGAATGTCAGAGAAATGTCATAATAAAATGAGGACATCACATACATCAATGGGAAAGAAAGGAAAAGGACTAGTGGTACAGTGGATTGCTTGGAACTGATGTTCAGTGGAAAGCCGGCCCTAGATGAGCATTAAATACTTTCAATTTAGTGCTAGAGCAGAAATTCTAAGTACGTAAGAGGAATACATCCCGTCGCATCTAAACTCTAATGCTCGGATATCACTAAACATATGGCAGAAGAAGACTAACAGAAGCAAGCTCTGGATTGGGAGAAATCGCGAGACGGATGTGCCGCTTACGACGATACTCCACTTTGCTGCTGCTTCTGCCGCTCAATTTCCTCGTCGAAACGATGGAAGTTGGAAGAGGCTCATATGCAACAACAGTTGGAGCTTCNCCCCCCCCCCCCCCCCCGGGTCCCCATCGCCGTCTGGTGAGCTGTCTCCGAAATAGCGGCGGCGCCTCCCGTCGGCGGATGCGCGGGAAGAACTGGTACGGCTAATGTCAGAGGGTGGGCCGGGCCGAGTCAAATGGCTGGTAATGGGCCGAACCAGATGAGGAAGTTCTTTCCAGCCCATTCTACTGCCCAAGCTGAGCCCACTGTGGACCTTCGGCCCTTTTCTCCATCTTCCATCTTCCGTCTTCTCTGCTCCTCCTTTTGTCTACCGAAATTCGATAATTTTCTTTTGGCTAAAGTTATTCTCTTCAGTCAAATTATATTATGTATATATCATCAATACATTAAGCATCGGACCGACCACATGCAGGATCAAGTTATGTAAATTGAATAAATTTCTAATAAACTTAAAACTTGAATTAGTCACGGATCTATCTATTAGACCTCTTAATATAACGTGAGTAGCATTGTAAAAGTCCTTGCTTAGACAATTGCGACCAGCATCGCTGCTTGAGCATTTGGGTTGTGTTGACTGTGGGAAAATCTCAACGATGTGTATGATAGATAGGTCATTTGCCCTTTTCCCCTCCAGCCTCTGTTTTACAACCAAAGAATGTGGCAACCATGCGCCAAAAAAATTAGGTGATTCTTGGTAGGGCTCAAGTTGTCGAAACACTTCAAATATTGAATTGGAGAGGCAAGAACGTTAGCCCGACGGCCAGAACTCAAAGGTATCAATAGGGGAATCAGAATAATGTAAAAGACAAGCACAAGAGAACACAAACAGCCGTACCTCAGATTGGGTCCTCCCAGCAATTTTAACTTGTCAATGTCGCCCCAAAAGGGCTTTGAATCAGTGTCCTGGTTCCTGAACGAGCCCCAAAAATACAAAATTTGTGATCAACTAGTCAGAGAAGACACAGATCACAAGCTTGGCAGCATGGACAAGAGTGTCAATCGGCTAAATTGGACGGCCGGGGTAAATGCCCTGTAACTAGGTTGTCCTTGAGCTGGTACCAGATCATGAAATGTCGGGGGAAGAAGCTAAAAAGAAAAGCCTGGACCTGAAGATTGAATGAAGATTTTGTTGGGGAATGAGTTGGTCGTTATCTAAGTGGGAATATTGTATTGTACGGTTGAATCTTTCTCCCACAGATTTTCTGAACCCCCAACAGCAGAAACAGACAACTGGAAAAATGAATATCAACCCTTCTTCCATTGTAAAAAGAAAATCTTTGTTAAAGAGTGTTACCATTTAATAAATGAACCGACTCAAAAACAAGATTAGTCATATGACCCATAGGAGTCTCGATCACAACATGATGTACAACTGAGAAAAAGACAGCTAGGAAATTGTCCTCATGCGCCGGTTGGTATTTGTTTGTGCCTTTCCTGCCATCAAGCAATCCGGCAGTATGATAATATGAGATTTTGAGAGCAGAAATAATAGTGGTGTTATAAGAGGAATAGAGTTTCCAGGTTTTCCTTTGATGATCTGCATCAGCACAGACAAGGAACTACATGAGTCTTGTTTTCCTTCAACACGCTGTGCAAGGAAGAACATTATATGGGGTTCATGATGTGAAGAAAGTAGGATGAATTAAAACTAGGAATCGCATAATAGTCACAGTGAAAAAAGCAGGGATCTCCAACTGCAAATTCTGGATCCCACAAAACAGACTTGCATACACCCAATACGCCCGCCAGGCAAGTGTGAAGGACCTTCTCCCTTGACTAGAGATTTTTCGTGTGCCATCATGGGAACCTACACACACCCACCATACCCATGACCATCATGGAACCACAACAAGATCTCAACTCGTAGACTATGTGAATGCAAAAGAAGAGTACATGGACAAGAGGTGAACAAGAGGATTTCATATGCACTGCACAATGCAAAAGATTGTTCAACCGGGATCTGGTGCAGAAGGATATGAGCAAAATACGTGAATAAGACAAAAAAGCAGCTTGCATGATTAAAATTTAAGACAAACTCATGTTATCCACCTAAGAGAGACATCTGACTTTATTGCCAAACAGAAACATTTTTGTCAAGGCATCCAAGCTTCATCATCTGTTGGAAGAAAAACCTCTATTTAAGGAAGCAGGAGAGGAGGACCACAACGCAATAGACTTGTGGTCCAAATCTTATTCTTCCTCTTTGTTGAATGGATGAAGGTAGAGGAAGCAAGAAGAGAGGTGATAAAAGGAGCTCCTTTCAGTCCAATATGGAGGGCCGAGAAGTGGACAGAGCTGCCACCTCATGCATTAGGGCTATGCTTATTATTAATGTAAGAGCATAGGGGAAATGGAGAAAGTTGACGGGAAGATTTTGATGGTACTAAGCATAACCTGAGTGCATGGTGTGGAAGCAACTCCTTCCGCTTGCTTTGCCCGCCCATTGGACTGAAGGGAGCTCCAGTTGATGCCACTCTCAGCCAGGAGCCCCAAACAATGAGTACTTCAAACATGTAAGATGGCTCTCCCTCCTGCTTTGCACAGAAAATTTAGATATTTTTCAGGATTTGTTTATTCTGCAGGGAAGATGTTGAGATGGCTTGTCACCAGAAAGATACGGAACCTTCTGCAACTTACACAAGCTCCAACTAGCAGGAGAATGCCCACAAGATGCAGCACATTTTCAAGTTTAAAGTATTGCTCAGAAAACACGGTGTAGGATGGACAAGTAAGACCAAATTTGAATGGGAGATTCTCTAGCTTCATAGCTCATCTAGCATGGAATTAATATGCAATGAGATGTTTGGTCAGAAACTGCTCATTGCTTTTACTTAGCCAAAATTACATAATTTGAAAGAAGCTGGGATGACAGCATCCCTCAAATCTAGCAAATGCCATTTATTATACTGTAAATTTGATTTTATTCTGATAAATGGATTCTGCAGACATCTCTTGGTGTCATAACAAACACTAAGAATTTTGATAGCAAATGAACAAATCTACAAAGTCTGCATGGTTATAGACCTCAAATTTCGGCTACTTAAGTTCTCCTGCAGGATTCATCAAGCTTCAAGTTTGTATTGATTAGTTAGCTAAACAACGAATTGTTCCCCCATTGTGGACAAAATTCAAACAGTCGGGCTATGTTAAAAGACAAATGAGAGATTTTAATATTCGGACAACAGTAACTGATTATCAAGGCATACTTTGAATTCAAGTAATATTGGACTTTAGAATGGCAGCAAAACCCTTTATCTTCAACATTGCCTGACCTCACTAGAGACAAGCATATGGAGTATAGTACCTGTGTTGCTCACTTAATCATCTCAAGATTATCAAGTCTGGGTATCATTATTTGAATTAAGCAGGCATGTGCCAACAACTCATATTGTTTCAAATGCTAAATAGCAGAGAAAGTCAAAGCCAGATGGGCTGTTCTCATAAAATGATCATAACCAAGATGCAGTCAAACTGTTGCCAAATATTCTCCACCCACATTCTGTCCGTAAATTCCTGCAAATACCAACAATCATGCGATGAGTCATCACCTTTCAAATAAAATATCTTTCTTCCATCAAAATGTGATCTCAAATTAACTTAAACACTTCCAAAAGAAACACTCCACGCTGCAAGAACATAGAAATGAGATCTAAACCTACTAAAGTCCACTGTAAGATAGGGAGCTCTGTTTATGATATACTCTGCGGATAGTGAAACATTTTAATGGCATCCAACTTCCAGGGGAGAAACACTTGATCAGGGATAGAAGTACTAAAGACTTCAACAATTCACTTCTCTAACAAACATTCAACAGCTAATCTACTCTATACACACAAATCCCTCAAGTAGTATGGGTTGACATATCAGAAGAAGAATCCCGAAAACTGTAAGTTCTTAATAAAGAGACTTCTACCTATAGGAGACAGATAGATAGCCAAACCAGCAAACAAGAAGCATAATTTACCAAATTAAATGCATGCCCTAAGCATGATTCTTACTAGCCATCTCTGTTACCAACCAACTACCACCAATTGAGCCAAGTATAAATTAATAAATCTGAAATTCCAACACAGCCAACTTATTAGGAAGTTTTCCAACAGCAACACAAACAATGGATTCAAAATATTCATCAAATCATGCAATACATGGTAACATGATATCATAAAGCAATATGCGAATACCTAGTAATCCATGCAGAAAATGGGACCAATGTTCCCAGAGGTAATGAAACAAATGATAACTACTACCATATAGCTGTACCCCCTAAAAACTGCATGGCTCATTTTTAAGCAGTAATTAAGCTTATGTAGTCTCCACGTTTTGCTAAAGTTTCTCTGATTCTTACCAAAATGATCACCCAGCACCCAAGAAAAGAAACTACTTCGCTCCACAAAAACAAGATCCACAGAGACAAAATATGATAAGAACCATTCCAAGATAACTTTTTTCCGTTCTTGTTCTTTGTCCAAAATGAATATACATATACATATATATAGCATAACAGAATGTGAGACCGTTATACCTTTAATTTATAGTACAAGGATCATTCAGACTCAATGGCCACGGCCTTTGGACCTGATCATATCAGTAAGAAAAACGTCAGTTGGGCAGAGGAAAACAAGGGTGGATACTCATCCAATTTTAGCTCTGTATCCAACATGCAGTAAAATGCGTAAAACAATTCCAGAACCTCCAGCGTGTTGTTCAGAGCCAAATTTAGATAACTACTACTGGAAGCGTTCAGCTCTATCACTATAGAAGAGCAGAATAAATGAATAGTATTACCGTCAATTTACTGTCAATTAGCGTAGCTATTCGACAGCAGAAGTTCCAACATCACAATGAAAATTTTCATCTAATTACTGTCTGTTTAGTCACATTAGCAGACATGCGGGAACTTATGTGCAAGCATTTTTCGTGAAACAAATTATCAAAAATTTTGATGAAACACAGGATCCTCCGTCAATTTCCATCATTTTTTTTAAAAAAAATGGCACTATACGATTCCCAAGGGAACCAAAAAAAAAAAAAAAAGAGCGTCGGTAGGGAGTACCGTGGAGGGAAGGGTGGCGGCCGTCCTTGCCCCAGCCGATGCCGCGGGTGGAGTCGTGGCACTGGCAGACAAGGTGGCGACACTTCTGGAAGTGGTTGACGCCCTCGATGCGTTAGCACCACTTGACCTTCTCCCGGAGGATCTTGGCCTTCTCGATGTCGATCCACTTCTTCTCCCTCACCAGGTGCTCCCTCATCTCCAGCATCGCCACCGGGTCCTTGTAAGGATTCGCCGCATCGAAGTCGTCCGGCGGAGCCTCATCGAACTCAACGGTGGCCTTCCTCCTTCCCATCTCTCTCTCTCTCTCTCTCTCTCTCAGGGCTAAGCTGATGCGTCTCCTCTCCGATGCGAACGGGCTGTGTGGGTTGGATGGGGCTCGACTGGAGCAGCCTACTTGGGCTCTAATGGGCCAAACATTTGGGCTTAATGGGCTCGAGATAAAGCTTCATCATTAGTGGTTCGATGGTCAAATGCATTAATTGAGAGACTCAAGAGTCAACAGCTTAACGATTTAAATGCCAGGTGTTGAGGAGTAAAAATAAATAAATTCTAATAATACACCTAATCAATATAAATTATAATTATTAACAAAATTGAAATAAAATAAATATTTTAATAGTATATTATCCAATGAATGGGCCAATACCTGTTTTATATCTTATCGTAAAACAACTTTTCTATATCCTTGAAAATTTTTAAGTTTCCTTTTCAGTGTGTCCAAAACATCCAGAAATCAAATTGAACGTCGGAGTCGGATTGAACCAGACCGAATAAAAACTATAATCCGAGTGGTCAAATTGGGTCTCTAATGACATATTTTCCTCGTCAGGAAGATACTAAGTTAACAAACTTATATTTCTTCGGTCCAATGTCACTAGCCGAACCAAACCAAACCAATGAGAAGGTTATTTTGAGATAAAATAAATATGGTAAGGGCTTGGGTATTCAAAATCGAATGGGATTAAATATTTAATTTAATCTTATGAAAAATAAATTTTCAAACTGAATGGAATCTTGAACACCCTGATTTTCCTCACTAGATGAGCAGCTTGTATCGATGGTCGGAAATTCATGCTGTTCCGGTTGCTACCTGAGATTAGACAAATTATTACACGACAAAGTTGAACAATTAAAATTATGCAAGAGAGGCCCAATTGATATTCTAATTTTCATGCACGTCTCTGTATTGCTCTTCAACACACTGTACAGCTTGACTTTGAGGAACCGAAACTGACAGAACCAACCCAAGATACCCAACAGCCAAAAAAAAAGGAAAAAAAAAGAGAGAATTTATTTTCTAGAAGAGGAAAATTGAGATGAGACGAGAACAAAAAGACAGATGGATCAAAACGGCTTATGTACACGTCGACGGAGCCTCCGTACGTAATTGGACCGGGGGGGCTCGGCTCGACCGGATTCACACCCCGGCGTCAAAACCAACCGGAAGTTGAAACGTGTCATCCGTTCTCTCCCTCCTCTCCGCGGACGTTCTTTTATCCGTCCGGTCAAACCCGAGGGTCAGCTCCAGCTCCAGCTCCAGCGGCGCTCCGTCCTCAGCAGGCGGCGCTCCGTCCACGGACCCTACCGACGCCGAGTCGCTCTCGGACAACCGCACGGAGTCTGGGCTCCGGTCAGAATCATGGTTTGACAACCCCGACCGGGAAGTCTTGGCCGCCGAGCGCTTGAACCGGCTTCGTGACCTGACCTTGCGGAGGCAGTCGGAAGAGTCCTTATTAGGATTGGACACGTGGCGGATGTCATAGGCCTGGAGGGGCGGATCCAGGCAGCTGAGGGCTGAGTCGTCGGACAATCGAGTGATCGGCACACCACCGAGGACGGCTTCTACGGCTTCCTGGCAGAGCTGCCAGCTCCCCGACCACAGCAGCCCAGTGGCGCCACAAACCGGGTTAACTATCCGACCGCAAGCCTCGTATAGGAGGGACTTAAAGATCGCTGTCACAGGAAAATCACCGAAACTCATCAGATAAAGGAACGAACCAGCCATCCATCAACAAGTTTTCCGGAGTGAGGAGTATTTGTGGAGTACCAGGGCGGAGGTGGTCGGGGCCGGCGCTGAGGAGGTTGATGAGGCCGGCGCGGCCGTAGAACTTGGCAAGGAAGACGGTGGCGTTGGCCTGGGACTGGCAGGACTTGATCCAGCGGAGGCAGGGCCTGATAGGGCAGTCGTCGCCACAGCCTTTCCGGAGGACCCGGCACCCATTACAGCTCAGCCGCATCGTCAGTTTGCTGTCTGGTTTCCTGTTCTATTATTATCCCTTCTGCTGTCGTTGCTCCGGACAGCGATGTATGAATATATATAGATCTCTATAGACGAGGAGAGAGAGTGGCGGAGAGGGAGAGAACGTGGGTTTTCATATGAAGGCGCAGTGGTTTTGTGTTCTGGGTTACGACGACATGGTAAGATTTCAATTATAATTATTAATTGATGTAGCTTTATATATCTTTCTTAATTAAAATTTTAAGAGAAAATTTTTATATTTGAAAAAAATTATATCCTGAATAATTTTATATTTAATTAATTGATATAATGTTAAATTAACCGATTAAATTAAATTTACAAATACGTGATATTTACATACACTAACAAAGATATCGATCAAGTTGTCAGCTGGTCTGTGCGGGAAACCGTATCCGGGTCGGTTTCTGCGGCTAGCGGGGGAGCTGCATCTGCCTCACAGGAAATCCCCCCTTTGCCCCCCTCCCTGAGGCTTGTTTCTTGCGATTTCATTGATGGTCAGTCAGGAGAGGGACACCGCCTGCTGCGAGGATAAAAAGGTCCTTTCAAGTGAAACAAGAAGCTGTTTAGATGGAGAGTCTGATTTTGGAAGGGGCTAACTCGGAGGAAGCAGCACGCCATGACACGTGTTGAGGCGTCATCGAGTTGACCAGTCGCCACATAATCAGAGCCATTCGATCCACACGCGCCACTTCAATCTACGCGCCCGCACACCTCTACTGGGCCATAGTTCGGCCTAACCCATTTCTCAAAGAATAAAATGTACTTGTGCATTTTTTGTCCCCCCCATAGGATCTTTTTTTTAATTATTTATGCTGAAAATTAATATGAATGGCTTAGGAATTGCATCATATATCATCAAGAGTAGATGTGGCAAAAAGTGGCACGGTACAAAAAACCTGTATCTAGGCCCAGGTTTAGTTTTTAAAAAGAAAAATATGAGAAAATTTTTAAAAAGTAATTAATTATACAAATATAATCATATCTTAATAGTTATTTAAATATTTTATTTAAATTAATATAGATTTTATATTAATATATTAATTATATTATAATAAAATTTATTTNTGGGCCATAGTTCGGCCTAACCCATTTCTCAAAGAATAAAATGTACTTGTGCATTTTTTGTCCCCCCCATAGGATCTTTTTTTTAATTATTTATGCTGAAAATTAATATGAATGGCTTAGGAATTGCATCATATATCATCAAGAGTAGATGTGGCAAAAAGTGGCACGGTACAAAAAACCTGTATCTAGGCCCAGGTTTAGTTTTTAAAAAGAAAAATATGAGAAAATTTTTAAAAAGTAATTAATTATACAAATATAATCATATCTTAATAGTTATTTAAATATTTTATTTAAATTAATATAGATTTTATATTAATATATTAATTATATTATAATAAAATTTATTTTAAAATATATATTATTTAAATTACTTTTAAAAAATAATTATTTACACATTTCGTACTGACCCGAATTACCAGCTCTAATCAAGAGCCTATGGAATTTCTCTTAGGACATTTTTTTAGTATACATGTGCGATCAGTATGTGGTTGATCCGATTGTCAATGGTAGTATTTTTTTGGATGTGCTTCCACACATCATTCAACTCGGGTAATGCTGAAAATTCAACCATTATATATTGGTGGATTTAAACTAAAAAGAAAAAAAAATGCACTCTTTATCTTCAAAATAATAGTATGAAAATGGCTTACAAAAAAATGATAGGAAAAGTTAGTTCCGTCATTATTATAATGTGAAAATAGGATAAAAAAAAGCATAAATGCATTCCGTACCACCATCGAATATTAGTAATATCGAATTAAAATTAATTTAATGTTGATGCTTAATTGGTCAATATTTGGTGGAGGGAGAGTGTTGGAGCGTGACGGGTGAGGGCGCGTGATGTAAGAAGAATAGAAGACCTTGTGGAGGGTGACGAAATATCAAAGAAAAGTGGGGGAACAAAGTCTCCGCGCCGCACTCTGGGCTAATCATTATTAGTTTAATTTCGGATAAATAATTACGGGGGTGTCCGGTTCCCGGTTTTGTGGAATTCCGTACTCCGGTTTTTGCTGACGGGTCAAAGGGCAATTGCTTCACTGTGGGCGCCCTCTGGTCCACACCACCAAAGCCTCCGGTTTTCGGCTTTCCCGCTTTTCCACCGCCACCAGAAGCCATGGAGCTCCCCTCCCCACTCGTATGGACTTTTTCGGACTGATTTTTGTACTTAAAAGAAAAATTAGACCAAAAATCATTTGAAACCATGAAAAATCACCTCGTTGATATTTCTGGGTGGTTTTCCGCGTTATAGTGAATATTAGAACTATAATTACAATTAATAAAATAAATCACTAATTATAATTGTAGGATTCTGACCGATTTTATGTCCGTCGGTTTGTTTTTTCGGCGACCCATTGCCCAGCCCGGTCGCCACCGCAAATCAAAATGGTTCGGCCCCGTACCCTAAACCCGCACAGGCGGTTCCATCGTCTTACCCAGTTTTGAACCAACTGTTCAAAAAAAAAATACATATATATATATAGCAAAAATAATTAATTCAATATATATTTTTTATATAATACGAACTGAAAAATAGGTAAGTCGGAAGCCAGCCGGACTCAGATTTGCGCCGACCCGTATATTGGTCGGGGGCGTAGCAATGGCAATACTGGTTTGCCCAAGTCGGCTCGAGTTGCTCTGAGGCAGGTTAGGCCTTACCCGTACTAGAATGGGGCGGTCTTGCCCTGACCCATGCAGGGATGACGGCGGGTCTGGGTTTAGTTTCCGACCCTCGAGATTTATGTAATATAATATATACATATGATAAGATGTGTTCCAATGTAAAATACATATTATATCACTTGTTTCAATTTTATTTTTAAGTTGCATTTATATAATTTGTATTACTTTATTTATAATAACATCAAGTACACCCACGGATTGAGATGTTAAATGTGATAGTTTGGTACTGTATCAAGCTAGTCCGCTCATAAATATGTGCATAATAATTCTTATTGGACTAAGTGATAATTAAGAACTAAGTTAAAAAAATAAATATATTAAACCGGAACCGGCTAAGAATATTTTGAAATATTTGAAAATCAATTTAAAATTATTGCAAAACTGGACCAAATCAACTCATCATACAACAAAAAAATTTACAATCAAGGATATTTTTTTGTGATTCATTTTATTTTTTTAAGTATTTATTTTAAATAATTTGAAAAAAAATAA
Source organism: Sonneratia caseolaris (assembly GCA_900006705.1). Classification (NCBI taxonomy): domain Eukaryota; kingdom Viridiplantae; phylum Streptophyta; class Magnoliopsida; order Myrtales; family Lythraceae; genus Sonneratia; species Sonneratia caseolaris. The sequence continues at coordinate 367,561 of CXYZ01007473.1, forward strand.
AAAATAAAAGAAAAGAGTTGTACTTCATGATTTAAGTTGGCCCAAATTGTGAACTGGCCTACCTTGGCCTAATTCTAGGTCAATTCATGATTTTTATGAATAGTGGTTCATAATCGGATCAGTTCATTATATTTAACAGATCAAACACTTTTATGTTCGTTTTAAACTAATTCGAACTACCCATATTAGATCTCTTTCGGGTGGGGATCATTGGATGGGGTAGGGCAACAAGTCAAGAGCCTGGGGCGAGTTCGGGTCTTCAAATACATGCCTCGGTCTGACCCATTGCTATTCTTAACGGGGCAAGTCTCGGCCTATTCTGTTGCAGGTTGATTTGACTTACCTCAAAGCTGGTCGAACCAATATCGTCATCCCTAGAGTCAAGCCATGATTTCTCTGGGCTTTTAGGGTGGATCAATAACGGCCAATGGTGATGAGGTTTGCCGATGCACAATTTTATTGAGCAGGCTACCTGGTGAACCAGACGTTGCTAACCTATGAGTCATATTAGAACAGAGGATAAACTCACAATATGTCAACCTGAAAAGAAGAACAGAACAAAGAGGTATATAGTTTGTTGGACCGGTGAGGATCGAGTTTACGATAAGTTGGTTTAAGATTCAGGCCGAAGCCACTATGATGTAAGTGCAAGAAAGATCTTTGATATTGGTTCGCGAAGGGCTGGTGGGGCAATGACGGCAGAATCAAGCTCTCCTTCTTCATCTTCTTACTGGGATATAATGGGCTCGGGTCTCCGGTGGGCTACTGATGAGCAGTCCATGAGGATGTGGGTCTCCCGTATCATTGCCAATACGCCACAGCATCCTACATTTTCACTTACGGATCGAGCCAATAGTCTCCAAATCACTGCTAACATCATCAGCCTCCGCTAACAGCGGCTGAATACCTTAAACCGACAAAAGCTGACATCCCACAGCTCAGCACAAGCCAGACCTTTCAACCGACCATTGATTCGACTCTGTCTCTCCCCACTCCAAACCTTAGCCTTTAAATCTATTTTATCCTATTAAATTCAACTCCCACCAGATCCCGGCCACATTCTCATCGGATCCTGTTCACACGCATCTGCTGATTATCAATATCGAGCCGCATCCACTACAGTTCGTTCGGATCTAAAGTGGGTAAGTTCCAACGGACCCAATGCAGTTTGGGTGTTTCCAAGGAGGGTACTGTGGTGGGCTGGATTGACCCAGACAGAATACCTGCCATGACAGTGACGATTGGAAATGGTTCTTCGTGAGAACTACAGCCATCACCAAGATTCTTTCCGGGATCGGCTCTCCTTAGTCGTACCATCACGAACTTTACAGCCCTTCAAAAAATGAACAGAAAACAACTGTGGACTTGGGATATGACCGAGTTGGTAGATAAGAGCAACTTGTGATATGACTATGGAACCAAATCACATGCCTTCCAATAATACGATCCACAGGTTGGACGACCTCTTATCTACCACAGAATTTGATTAGCACAGCGTGCAATTTTCAGCGACTTCTGGCTTCCCAATTATCCCATGTGCTCAGTACACGGAAACGGAATACCATCAATTCAAACTGAAACAAGAGGAGTTTCAAGGCTGAAAAATCCCATTTTGACCCTGAAACGTCCTCCACATTACAATTGTCGGGAGTACGACAACAGCGATAAGAACAGATTCTTCTTCTACACAGAACAACTCGCTACTTCTCCCACAGCAAGAGCAATAAGAGAACAGTCCCCGATAAATGGAGCTAATAATTGGTGAATCACAATAGGTTTAACCCGGAAAATTGATCACACTATAATTTCAAATGTCTCTCTCCATTTCTCCGTTGGATGGTTGATCTTGATGGGTCACACCGCATATCATCCTAACGGAGAGAAACGAAAGACTTGCCTCTACCCACTTTTATTCTGCAAAAAATCACACCCATCCCTCACCACCTCATAATTTAGTAATTTACATTTACATGTCTTGAGATAATAAGGCTTGACACCCAAGAAAAAGAAAAACCTTAGCAAGAACATCCCTTTCTACATATACACAAGTTGTAGCAGCAGCTGTAACACACTAGAGAAAATTGATGATCGTTTGAAGATTTTGATTAGCTCCCTCTGATTCATGCCTTAATCTCTATCCCATTAAAAAAATTTGCAGTCCCTTCTCTTCCTCTCTCCCTCTTCTCTGAATTAGTTGATGTTTTGATGGTTTGGCCTGGTCAAGCCCGGGCAGAGATGCTGCAGCTCCCACAGTCCCGCCCCATGCAGTCAAACCCTTCGATCCTCACAGCAGCAGGTTTGTGCGTGAATTTCATTCGGGCTGGCACATTGCCCTTCCGGGCAGAGAATGAAGGGGAGGATGAGGCCGTAGAAAATGTCAAGATAGTCTCAGTGCCGAATTGCGCATCTTGAGTCACTGGGTTAGGAGCTCGGACCGGTGGAGATCCACAGAAGAATGGAGGCGATGAAGCCGCCTGGAAAGAAGATCTCTCAGCACCATAGCCCCCCTACAGTTATCAGAAGAAAAAACTATAAATTGGATGTACGGATTCATAAAATCAACTTAACAGGGCAAGAGCTGCAGAAAATGGGAAAAGAAAATTGGGCAAATTTTCTTCTTTTCTTAAACATATCTAACACAACAGCAAAAGCTGTGAAAGATTTTTTTTGGCTTTGACCCTCAGAGAAACACATAAGCACAAACATACTTCAAAATATTTGTAGCAAAATCAATATGTATATTTGCAAATTAGCAATTTCAGAGTGTGCCCCACGGTCATTGATAACATAAAACCAACACTGCTCTCTCATTTCACTAGTCAAAAGGGGGAAAATCAAGAAAGTTGCTCTTTTATTTTCTAGCCCAAACCCAACACGTCCGTATCAACACACACAGACAGACACAGAGAGAGAGAGAGAGAGAGAGAGATGACCTTAGAGAGAATGATATCAAGAAGTTCAGACCCAGCTCCAGTATCACCCATCACAGTTTGGTGGCTGGTTTTTGAGCAGGGGGGAAAAATAAAATTGCAAGGGGAAAGACCAGGAAAGCATCGTGTTAATTTAGAATTCCGTATAGCGGAGAATTATCAATAATAATTCAGAGTTTCAAACAAATATGAGGACTGATATTTTACTTGGCAGGATATCTTAATAGTCTGATGGGCTCAGCCATGGAGGGACTCAAGAGGTCAAAACGGCGAGGTTTCGGGCACACCACAGCTTCAATCCTCCTCTCCTCGCAGCCTCCCATGGCGTTCTGCTGGTACCCTCGTCGACTCATCTCCAGGATGATCCTTTTTGTCCAACCTAACAGCAACGCCTGCAAAACAATGCAAAATGCTTGTAAATTTTCAGGGGAAAAAACTGATTTTTTTTCCCTGAACAAACAAAAATCAATTTTCATTTGCAATAGCAAATTCGAAAAAGATTACTTTTTCACCGAAAATTTAAGCTCGAATAATAAATCCCACAAAATTTTGAGCTGTGAAGGGAAAATTGTCATGAGGGAAAACAGATCAGCTGGAAACTGAAAAATACTCCATAGCCAGACCCAAAAGTTTTCCCCTTTCTCCCCTCCCCAGACTCATCTCCGGAACGGATCGGAATTAAAATTTCAACCAGACCCAGATGGAAATTTTCGAGCCTTCAGTCGGACAGAACAACCAACGGAGACCGAAACAGAGACAGGGAGAGAGAGAGAGAGAGAGAGAGAGAGAGAGAGAGAGAGAGAGAGAGAGAGAGAGACCCGGGCTCGCCTCGGAAGCTCCTCCCAGTGGAGGAGGATTACGAGGAAGAGGATCAAGAAGAGAAGATGGGAGTCAAGGATAGATTTTTCAGAGAGATGGAGACAGTTCCGTGTACCGGATTGAAAGAGGGGACATAGAATGGAGAGATTAGATAGATAAGGAATGGAGGAATCGGGACAACCAGTGGGCTGCTTTTTTCAATCGAACAGATGCCACAGAGACGACGAGGGGTAACGAGAGGGAGAGCGATGGGGCAATTCGGGTCGGACCCAGAATCCGTCGGGCGAGATTGGGCAGCTGTGAACCGTTGGATGAGATTATTCCTCCGGCTTCGCGCGAGGAAAGAGAGAATCTCAGCCCTCGATGTCCTCTTATCTCTTCCCACCGGAATTTCCGCCTTTAATTATTCTCTTCCAACGAAAAAAAAATGAAAATAGTAAAAAAATAGAGAGAGAGAGAGGAGATAATAGTTTATTTATCCTTACTAATAAATTAATTTCTTATATATAATTTCTCGATATTAAGAAATATCAAAGAGCACGATGCGATGATTAAATCAAAAGGCTCACGTGATTCTGATCCACAGGATGCGCGAATAGTGCACCGTACGTGTACGTGTGGCTTCGCGGAAGATTCCCATCACCATTTCAATAATATTCTCAATACAAATTGACCTGTAAATTTTTTCAAAATTTGCTCATGAGTTTTATCCCATTCAAGCAACATCGGATCATCAAGATGTAAGATTTTTTATTATAGAATTTATTCATTTAAATTTAAATTTAAATTAGGGATAAAAATGGCCTGGTATGGTGGGGTTATGGACTGTAGATCGTATCAAAATATTTAAGTGAATAAGTTAGGCTAATGGTCCTTTAGAGCTTTTAATTAGTGGTATCAAGACAAGCTAAGGTGGCTCAGCCGGACTTGTCGACCGGAAGAGCCTCCCTTTTTGAATTGCATACGATTAAATTTAGTATGCAAACTTACTTTTTTTTTTTCCGATTGCGGTGCCGATAAGTCCACTTGTTCATCTACCGCAGTATGACTGTCCATATTTTGCCTGATCACATGATTGAATCACGCAATCGAGGAAGGTGGGTTTTGTGTTTTTCTTATTAAGAAGAGTGTTTTGATTTTGGTTGTCGTCCTCCCTCATCATTATTGTTGAACACTATGGCATTGATTTCACCACATGCCCTCTGTCTGTCTGTCTGCCCTCTTGCTCAAATGTTTGGTCAGTCAGTCAGTCGATTGTGACCCCCCAAGTGCCTCTGGATAGATAATCACTCACAAAATCACCGGTGGAGGAATGTACGAGGGGATAAGATCACGCACGATCGTTGGTCTTCGGAAGACCGTAGCATCAAGCCCCATTCATAATTCCACGCGACAGTGAAACCTGAGTCGGATCAGGCTGTCTGATTGACGCACACGATGATGACGACGATGATGATGATAAAGATAAAAGCACGCTGCTCGGTATGGTTTATTGGCCATCTTCTTAAAATGCTAAATCAAGAATTACAGTGTTGGATTACGGATTCGTATTAGGATATGAGATTAAACGGGTGAAAGAATTTTCTAGTATGGTTTATGGTGTGACCAATTATTGCAACTATTTTACTCGTATTTATTCGGCTTATGCAACCGATTTAATGTTTTCTCAAATGCAGTAACTGTACATTTCGGCGTATAACCGAAAATCCCACCCACAATCTACGATTGGAGAATGAGGTTGGCCACGACAAGACGACAGAATACTGTGCTCTTATCCAAAGAACGTGTCATCTGTGACAAGGCTACGTTGGGCCCAGCTATGCAATTTGGTGGGACCAGAGAATTAGGGAGTTGGGAGGGTCCCGTGGAGTGGACCACATACAGAGCCCGCACGACAGCTTTCTGCTGTGCGACGCAAGCAAGAGCACCGGTTTCCAGCTACATTAGGCTGGCTGCTGTGTCGGCCCGTGATCGGGCGCCGGGGTATCTGAAGCTGTTGGCTTAACCCATTTTTCGGCTTGTCTTTTAAGAGGGTGCAAGGTGGCAGAAGGGCAAACGAGACGATTAAAGAATGGATCTATCCGTCAGTTCGCAAACTGAAACCGAGAGTTTCCTGGGGCATAAAACTGCCTCTCAACATGCCACAAAGTTCATAAGTGCATTGTCAGTACAGAATATTTCTGTCGGGACTCAGCAGATGGGTCATCTTCAAGCAAAACTACGGGACTCTGTTCCTTAAAGAATTCAATAGAATTACAGCAGCAAAGTGTTTACAGTTTAGCCGCTGGAAGACCACCTGCTCGAGGAAGGTGATGATGGGTTGAACATTTCTTGGCCGAGCTCCTTGATCTTGTTTAATAGAAGCATCTGTTCAGTCTCGAGCTGCATCATGTACTCTTCCCGCAGGTCCTCGAGGCTCTCTATCTCGCTCGCGACCGTCGAGAGCTCCTTGAGATTCCCATCTTCAATTAGAGAGTTGAATCTGGCCATGATCTGCTTCATCTGTTCCAGCGAGTCCGAGACAACATATAAGCTAACATAAACTCGCCAAACTCAAGATAAGCCAACTACAAAAGGCTTGCCAGAACCACTTTACTAATGCTGGCGGAGTGACTAGAGTGTATGTGTAAGAGAAAGAAAAGCTCGCCTGACTAGAGATCTGGTGTGACTTGGTTAAAGATGGCTCAGAATCCAAACTGGATCTCTTCTGCAACTCAGGAACTTTTCGTGTAATTTGGATGTGGATCTCTCCCCTTTTAACTCCTTGAAGTGGTATCCATTTATCGAACATTTCATTCGGGGGCAACCTCTGATATTCCACGACACAGTCTCCAATATTTGATGTCGGGAGAAGAGCATTGTGATCCTTCACGTGCAGCTCCAGGGTACTTCCATTGTCGGGGAACTCCAAGGTTTGATCCCAACGAGGATGGAGAGTCTTGAACATAACCTGCAAATAACAATAGCACTAAAGAATCATTTGGAGGGGTCAACAGAACACTGGAACACAGCTGTAGGAAATCAAGACGACTTGCTTACCTTAGTCTTTTTCTTAACATCTCCATAATGAACCCTCACGTATGGATCACTCGTCCCTCTAATATCAGCAGCAACAAGATCTTTTGCTTCGATTAGAACTAGCTCTATCCATCCATTCCTAAGACCATTGATCGAACCCTAAAATTGCCACAGAAAAAGGAAGGCCAACACGTCATTTTCTTAAGTACACTCTTCTCGATTTCATCTGCAATGCGAAGAATGCAGATAGTTTTGTCCTTTTCTTTGGCATGGTTGTGAAAGAAAGTATACCTGGGACCCGTCATAGTTATCAACTCTCACTGCCTCAATTTGAAGCCTGAGCTCCCCCAAACTCACTTTCTCGAGTGGAATCCACACATCCCTCAAAGATCCTTCAACCAGGCCTTCTAAGTTCACCCGTGCACTTCCAATGTTCTCATCACCAAACATATCTCCTGAGTAGCACTTTACCTTCAAGTATTCGCCATCTCCTATCTCATCAAATTCAAATTTCTGACCCCATATTGGGTTCGGAGTTTGTCCAGTCCTCGTCTTCTGTAGAGTCTGCAGGGGAAAAACAGAAAAAAGATGAATTGATATAAAGATCCACATTAAATAGGAGGTTATTTATCGGTTAATTTTCTCTGAAATCACTTTTACCTTCCCGTACTGCAACTTAACATAAGTTTCACACTTTCTGTTCCGATCCTTCATGATCAGATCCTTTCCTTCGACAACTGTAATGCTAATTTTTCTTCCAGTTCTTGAGAGCAAGTTTGATGACCCACTAAGAGAATTCCGAGAAAGAAGGGAGCTTTGCAAACCATGTGATCCATCAGAGAATTGCCATTCTTTCAGCACGAGACTCACAGTTAACTGCAAATCCCATCTATATCTCAATGAAAAGTTTATACAAGAACATTTTATTCAAGGGCAATTAAACAGAAAGGCTTTATAATCATTTCTAGAATTTGTACCTCCCCTGAATTAACTCCTTCAAAGGGAACAACCATTTCGACCTCTTTTCCACAAAATTCAGAGTGCTTGGCTACTATTCCTGACTCAGGCCCTATTGCCCAGAAAAATGTAGAATCATCTGCAACATATTTCACCTAAAGAAGCAATAAAAAAAATGTGATATATAAAAAACAAGTAGAAATAATTTCTGGAGAGGTTTCTGTTGCAGATTTTCACGTGAATTATTGATCAGAATCAGCTCCAGTGTCAGTCTTCCAAAGATGTACCTTTTTTTTCAGCTGAATAAACATCATATATATATATATATATATATAGATATATTCACTTGGTTGCATCAGCATTACAAGAGAGAAATTATCAGCTAATCCCTTGAATATAAGGAGACCATCCTCAGATATTCCTTTACCTATCTGCCCTATCATATGCAACTATCTATTTGCATCTCAATCATTCCATTTACATACCAACAATAAAAAAAGTTTGACTGTAGGTCTAATATTTTCTACAACAGTAGCAATTTCCCATGGAACATCTAAACCATGTCTTTAGCTTCTGTCAGCATCAGTGAGTCAGATAGCCAGAAAACTTTATTCCTCTTCTGTGAAATTGCAACATACAAGGCCAAAAGAAAGGCTACCGCCTTGCCTTCCAAAGATGTACATATTTCTAAATGTTTAGAGCTGAATAAATGGTTTTTTCCCTCCATTCCAGGATAATTTATTCTACATATATCCTAAAGCATTATTTCTCTTTCCAAGAAATCCTTTGTGAAAAGGATAACTAGCTTCATGCAAGACCAGAATCTACATTAGAGTTCAAATTTTAAAGTTTTACCTTTATTTCGCAACTTGCAAGGTAGTCATACTTCACACTATTGGGTGTGCACTCATAGAGATGGAATCTTAGAACACCTGTGTCATCGTGCAAAACCATATTGAATGTGGAGTCCCACCTTGGAGCAGGCCCAGTCCTAACTTCTGTCCTCCTTGTTAGCTCCTCAAGCGCAACCTCCATGAATGTCTGGAGATCCTTGCTTTCCTCAAGGAGGCATTCTTCTGCACCGTTTTTTGCAGAAGAGCTCTGTTGTCTCCTTGATGGGCTTCCTCTAAGATTTCCAGGAGAAAGTTTACTCGCTGAAATAACCTTGACATGGATGATTCCACCAACTGCCTTTTTCTTCAACTCAACCGCTGGTAATGAGTAACATCGTCTCTGAGGTTCCACCATTGTCTTAACTAAGGTGTCATTTAAAATCTTGACCTATACATAGTAGAGGTGGAGAGTGTTAGCAAGGAAAAATTATGAGCTTTCTTGCGGATTAAGTCTGAATGGTTAAAGCTGTACCAGCCAAGAAGAAACTCCAGGAAGTTCTGTGGCAGGCAATGATTGACTTCCTCCACTTCCGAATGCAACTCCTATTCTAACCTCAGGAACAGACAAGAATGAGTACAGTAGAGCTTTCCCTTCTAAAACTGGCATTACAAGAAGCTGCAGAAAAGGGAAAAGAAAGCTTGGATTAATTCTGAATGCATATAGAAAAGGACAAATTATACTTATACGTACATGACCCTTGATATGGAGGCTATTTATGACAATACGAGCAGTTCCATATAGTGGCTTGGCGAGCTTAGCTTGCAACAAAATACTCATATCACTGGTATCCCAGTCAAACCCCATGTGCAAGATTTTCTGCCAAAGGAAAGGGAAATTTTGCTGTTAACATTAGTGATGAGTATTTTTTTTTTAAAGTTTTGCACTGCAACAGAAATAGAAAACTATGTCCTTGAGAGTCAAGAAAATGAACCTGATCACCTGTAGTAGACCAGCGAGCCCCATGAAGAGCCAAGCTTGGGGGGCAAGAACCCAGAGAAAACTCTAGCAACTCAATCTTTTCCTATACCGGGGTTAACTCTCTTCATTAGCATGGGCTATAATCTCACCGCTATCCAGAACAGTTAGAACAAAAAAAGGGGTTGAAAGGATATAAATTACTCACTATGAGCCTGGACTTTCTGTGCCTCAAACGTTTCTACCAAAAAAAAAAATTGTTGACGTTAAAAATGCATGAACATGATAATTCTTAACATGCTATACCTTTCTCTTCCACTGAGAATTGTCAAAATTGAGCTGATAAATTCTGAATAAAAAGCTCTGACCTCAACAATGGATGAGAATCGTATGGAGAGCTTCGGGTTCATGAAGTTGGGCCAGACTTCCAACAATATTTTATTCAGCCAATCACAGGGTTCCAGTGGTGTTGAAGGCTGAATGGAGATGCAATAGGAATCAATCCATGAAGATCCATTTATTTTCTTAAAAGGATATGAAAATCAGGAGGAAGCATTTAAATCGTACAGATGTCTGAAGGATGACCCATTTCCACTTCTTGTTCAAGTCTTCCATGAGTATTTGGCGCTGATAACTCCCATACTGCCCATTACCATGTTCTCAGTCAGACAGGTCCCGTCTATTCAATATTCAATGTGTAAAATGCAGAGTTGACAAGTTCAAGTGGAAAAGGGAGCAATTTGCCTCTCAGCATTCAACTATACGCAAGGAATTACCAGCCAGACCCTGGTTGAATCGCCATATAGGACGATCAGAGAATATGTAAAATTGATGGCCTTATCTATAAAACCCAGTCCTTGGCATGGGGTTCAACCTGCTCAATCAAACTTGGATCTATACAAAAATCCAGCAGAGCCTATGCGGATAGTTCGATGCCCAATATCAGGTAAATATACACAACCCAACGGAGTCTCGATTAGCAAAGTACGGAGACAAAAAGGATTGACTATTAGCTTTATATATGCATCAAACATCTAATATTGGAGAAGTCTACCAAACAATCAGGATTCAAAGACTGCCAAGAGCTCACCTGAATAGTCGCCCACACGACGACTACAAGTGGCACCCAGTTGGAGAAGGAGAAGACCCATCTCTCAATGATCCAACCCAGCAATATCACGGAGATGAGGAGCGGGAACAGAGGTTTCTCGACCTTTAAGTAATTCAAGAACTGCATCGCCTCTTCAACGGTAAAACCTCTCTTCCCCCTTCTGTCCATGATTGCTCGAAATTCAACCACACCCACGGACACGCACCCACCCAAAAGGGGAGCCTCCTCACTTCCTCATCCTGTCAGTTCAAAAGGATCCCAAGAACAAGAGAATCCCACCTGCAGAACTGGCTGAAGTCAGATGCCCGGGAGCTGATTCCCCGCGAAAGTGGCACTTCTGCTGGAAAAAGAATGGTCAGTTGCGAAGGAGGCGGTTTGGCGCAGAAGTTAATGCAGGAACGGAGATAGAGGGTGGCCTCAATGGCTTCCCAAGCTCCACAGGAAGGAGGAGAGACTTGAAAAGTCAAAGTCTGAGGGGGGAAAGGTAAGAAATTTAGTGCCAAACAATGAGGAGAGCTGAAAGGTCCCAAAAAAGAGCAGTCTGAATCTAAATTCTCGTTAAATTGCAGAAGATGACAACGAAAAGGTTCGGTTTTTCTCCTAATAGTTTAATAGATAGAGGTGATTGAGAGGGCAGAGACATGAGACTTCTCCGATTCATTTTCCTATTTCTTTCTTATTCATATAACACCATCTTGAAGATATAAATTTGACACTTTCAACCAGCACGTGGAATGCCCGTCGACCGAGTTGATGGGAGGAGAATCGTACGTTTTAAAATTATGGAACTATATGAAAGGGAATGGAATAAGAAATGCAGACCTTTCGTTGACTTTTGTACGGTTGTAATTGCTTGACCTCGAGTGCTTCCCCTTCCGTCAAAGTCAATTTTCTACCACCACCATTATTTCTTCCTTGAATGTTACTGATTTGAAATCGGACCGTCACCACCCCCACGGACCTTCCATCCCTAAGAGACGGGTTCGCATCCGAGTCATTACTTCCCATCATCGAATTTCAAGGAGAAAAGCCAAAGTTGGTGACTCATATCACTGGTTTTTACACAAGTGGCAATCAATGGTCAGATGGGAGATCGGGCCCATCGGGAAGTCTGCTGCCAACTGAAGACAGCCTTCCTCCGGCGATGGAGAGTGTCGTCTAACGAAACCTCGGAGAACGTCTCAACCTTTGTGGTCCCGACCGGAGGATCAGGAGACTTCAAGCCCTCTCAGCTATCATGCCTTGTCCACCATCCGTACATGCTCAACCCCCGTTTTCCGTCCCACCTGTCTGTCCGCAAGACTTCTCAGAACTCCTCCGAGTATGCAGACTCGATCATTTTACGGACTAGAGGAGAATCGGTGTAAGTTTCCTAACATCTGCGTAGTTACACCGTCTCGTCATCCCAATGATCTTCCCATAAAAGCTAATCCAAAGTCTCCTCTGCCGACCCCAGCTCAAATGCGGACAGAATGGATGTCCCATCGGAAAGGACACTGGAAAATGTGCAGCTTAGTGCACACGCTATGCTGTCAAATGGTAGATTTTCCTTTGCCTGGAAAAAAAAGGTGACAGAGACAAAAGATGCCTCTCTCAATGCTGGGGAGCACACTCTTTTTTAGTGCATCCTCCTGCCTGGATCACAAACTGCACTTATCAAATTTAGCATGCCATTCCTCTATAATTTCAGCCATTTTCCGATCCTGATCGGTTGAAATACCGATATAACCTTGTCTCCCAGTCATATACAGGCACCTGGTCTGGTGTTTTTACCCCATAAGAATGGAAAGAATTCTCACACCGATTTACAGCTGTACATGATTTGGTTTCTTGTTATTTCCTCTTCTTGTCATCCTTCCCTCTTTCGAGAACCACGGGGGCTGCTGGTATGCTGAACCACCATTCTCTCAACCTCCTCATCCACCTCTCCGTGCTGGCCCTCCTTGGCGGTGAATATCTCGTGAATGCTTCCAAAAACACCATCAGCATGGAATACTTCGCAGGTAAAAACATAATAAGAAGGGCTGAGACCAATAGACCAATTGCTAACCTCTCGCTTGCCTGATACAACCACGAGAACTCAGAAACGTTAGTACATGTGAAAAAGTTTGGGACTAATAATGGATGTCAGAATTAAAAAAAAAATGGAACCTTACCCGCGGGTAAATGGACATCAACAGGGCACGTAGTTTGAGGAGCACGATGTTCCCATCTTGAATGAAGCCTTCCGCTTGAGATATTGTGGTTTGGACAGCAAGAAGCTGCTCCACTGTGTTCATTGGTGGAGGAGCTATTACCTTGACTTCGTGTGCAGCCCTCCCCTGGTTGAAATATTTTGTGAGGACCATAAAAACTGCTATGGAGATGAACATTAACGCCAGGGCATAACTGAGATATCCCCTGATAGAAAGGTAATGTAAAATGTTATAATAACATGTCCCACATTGCATGGATGGAAGTTCATCTCTAATGAATGAACATGACATAGAAAAATTGGCATGATGATTAGTACCTGCAGATGATGAAAGTGCCCACCAAACAGAAAATAGAAGACCTCAAGGGATCATCCCAAGAAAATAGAGAAAGAACCCAATTTCCGATCTCAGTGAGAGGAAGGAGTAATTCCTGCAAGCACATAACAGATTTATGCCTTGAATGGCAACAGGGAAAACAAACCGAATGTGGCCATTGCATTGAAATTTATGACGGGTTTGATTGATTTGTTCTGAATTATCAATCCATCAAGCTCCTTACATCATCCATTACACACACAAAGAAGAGCTCTCTCGGTTCCTTAATGTGCACAGTAAAAATATACTAAGCCAAGCATAGACCTCTGCATTTTTGCCTCATACTACAAAAGTATAAAAGCAAAGTTTCTACTTTCAAGACCAGAAAATTCCTAAATGTATTGAGCACCACTTACTGGCAAAAATAGGTTACAAACATTGTTCACACATCAAGCTTAAATTTTTAGAGAAGTTGAATCAAGCAACATCAGTCTTAAAATTGGTTATATAAATGGAATAGATAAACAGGAGGAGGAGGAGGAGGAGAATTAACATCACCAACAAATACAGGCAATACCTTCATCACTGCCATGTTGGTATCAATACCATCTAGTTTGACCCCATCAACTGTTGCTTGGGCCACTGCCACCTTTTTATAACTGTTCCTCGATTCCTTAATGGCTCTCTCTAGAGAAGTCATTTGCCCAACGGCAATCTCTCCAAGAACAAGTGCTCCTTCAGTGGGACTACTTGAACCACTACTACTCCCTCCAAACACAAACCCTAGGTTTGAAACCATCGCAAGGGATGAAACAGAGTACATTCCACTCCCATTGACAGCCCTCAGACTATTACTTCTCTCTGATTCCTGAGAACATGACATGTCAGCAAGTGCCTCAAGTATCAAGTCTCCACCTGGGAGATGATCGCAGAGGTTGAACATGAGAAGGGTTTCATATCTAAGAGGGGGTGTAGATGTAATTTCCTGTAGTGCTTGCATTCGTAGTATTCCAAGAACAGCCTTTAAGAGAGCCTCATCTCGTTCAATTCCTTCAATCTGGAACTTGCTTATGAACCTATGTGCATATAAGATTTCTCTGATAATTGCCAACCAATAATCACGACGGCCATGCCCTTTCAGCTCGGGAAACTCAATGACAACAGGCTCTAATCTACAATTCAAATGAGCAAAATTAACTCCATGTGACAAAGAGATAAGCAGATAGAATAAGGGAGGTAAATCTCAACTAGGTACACTCATGGAAATTAGCCTTACAGTGAAATCGATTTATATAGTACTGCCTTGTCAAACAATCGAGTGCCCCATGGTCCAGTCAATTCTGGTTTAACAATCTGTTTCAAGTCCTCTGATAAGTCATATCTTTTTGGCTTGTCATAAGATACAACTCGAAGAGCTTCAAAATAAAGTGCATGGTCCGTGAGAATTAACCTTCCTGCAGGATGCCAATACAACAGTAAACAAAAAGGGCATAGCTGCAATGTGGAGCAACAGTCTAGGAATGTGGATTCAGAAGGATATAGTGAAGGCAACATACCAGGCCATGTAGACATTCCAACATGTTCAAGAACCGGTTGAGTGGTCACAGTTCCATCCATTTCAAGGATCTTCTCTCCTCTAGATAATCGAGCAGCTGAAAGGAGGGATGAATCGGTTTGGGCCTTCAGTCTTTTTATAGCTCTATATAGAGAAATGAGAGAAGACAACATATTAGAAACCCCACAAAAATTTTAAATGTAGCTTTCATGGCTAGAAATGGTTGCTCAATAGAAGTAGAGAATTTCAAGAGATGGAAGGACCGAATTATACCTTTCTAGGCCTGTAATGTACTTTTCATATACAAAGAAATGAAGCCTCCCCCCAGTAGAATCAGTAAGAACCTGAAACAGGTTCTCACTCACGACGACGTTTGCAATGAGTGGAACAGCAGGAGCTATGCGAGAGAAAGCCTCCACTCCAACTGAAACATCCTCATCCACCTGCATAACAAGAAGGAACCAAATTAACATCAGATCATGCCTAATAAATTCCAGTTCTCTCTATATATTCCAGAAACTGATTCTCACACTTCATCAACATTGCAAATTGACCAGAAGTAACAACAGAAAACGAAAAGAACTGACGTTGACTGAAGGATGACTAGCTGCAGCGGGACTTTCCCAAGCTACCATCATATCAAAAGTTAGACGCCTGAACTTTCGATCACCAAGATGACCAGTTGCTTGAATGGAAACGGCTAGTGCCCTAAAGCAACAATATTCCAGAAAGTTTCTCGCATACACTGAAGGGTTCTTAATGGAATCAGAGGCCTCTATATTGAAGCTCTCCCGTAGCTCACTTGTTGGGATTTCCAGGATCCTGTACCATAGCTGGCACAGTTATAAATCAACTCTATAAATTTCTACACCAAAATGATACCAAAAGTTCAGGTAATACTTACTTTGAGCATCTACGAACAACTATGTTTGCAATTGGAGATAGTTCTGATATCCAATTTCTCTGAGCTGATGGAGACCTTCCCATTTCCTCGAATTCCTCTTGAAATGAAGCTCGATTCCCCAGCAACCATTTGAATGAGCTATCTCTCACAAGACCCTCGAGCATGTTTCTTGTCTTGCTTGCCACAGCCATTTCTAAGCTATTGCCAACTACGTGATCAAAATTTTAAAAGCCCACAGGCTGATGATCTATCAGTAGTAATTCAAACTATCAGCTATACCACTTCAAAAATTGCAAGAAACAAGAATTCCACAAAATCCATTTCCTAGAAGCTACTACAGACCAGGGGGAAATAAAAAACCCTATCCCAGTGATGCCACAATGCCCTCGACCTTGCACACATATTTCTTCTCAATATAATGAACTATTTCCTATCTAGTATACTATATAAACTAGAGAAAAGATTCTCCAAATCAAACTTTTCCCTATAACTTTTCTCTATAAGAAACTTCTCAAGAAGCAAAATTTCTGATTACAAACAACTGGACCGAATGATCACACAATTAAAACACCAATTCACCCACCAACATTATACTGGGAATTACATGACCCAAGGATCTGCGTCCATCATGACAGGCATCATCAGTCAATTCATCAGAACTCTCATGAATTAAAACACAACTACGAGAGGTTAGCACCGAATTCGATCAAAACCCAAAAGGAGAAGAGCCCAGCTACCTCTCTTAATGGCTTCTACAACTACACAGAAGAACCTACTGAAGAAATTCCAGTCCTCAATACAAGTAATAGATTTTTTTTCCCCAATACCCACCTCAGAGTGCACGAACAAAAGAGACTTCACCGACAGCCCATTTCGCGGATTGTCCGGGAATTAAATGCCCTGTGCTGTCACAGCAGCTGGATTAGCGTCCGAAGCAGCTTCTGAAGTGGGCATTCAACAAGCTGACGCCTTGATTTGGGCTTACTCGAAACCGAGCATCGAGCTTCCACCGCAAAGAGAGAAAGATAGAGAACGCGAGAGATGACGAAGCAAGATCAGCGCGGGATCATCGCGGACTGGAGACTATCGTCGTCGATATCCGAATCCTCTCTTCATCGGTGAGGTTTGTTCTTTTTACTGTTTAAACGGTGGGAATTTGGTGAAAAAAGAGCACCGGTTGTTTGCCACGTCCTGTCATACCATTGGTGGACTGAGCGAACAATTTTACTGAGTGCTCTCATTCAGTGTTCTAGCTAGCCAGATTTACTCATTTATTTAGTGAACCGACTTTATTTTAAATCAGTGTCGGCCAACGCCTATTTATTTACCATCATTATTAGAAATTTTTAATGAGACTTTAAGGCATTTTACGTGACACGTGGCCAGAGATGGTTAGCGGAAAAGTTTCAATCCGTGAGAGCGAACGCACTGGATAAATACAAGGTTGCTTCGCAAAAGCCCAAAAGTAGAACTCTGAGTCCTCTCTCCACTTTGATTTTCACCCAGGCCCATTGTGGGCCCATAAACAGTGAGAAGACCCATCTGATGAGGAAGAAAATGGGCCCAACAGATGGGCCTGTGAGTTAGCCCGAAGTATTTTCTTCCTGGACTGTTTCATCACATCCTTCATTGGATCCACATGGAGGATATCGGGGAAGATCACGACGGGGCAAACAGATACGTGAAAATGGCCAATTGGGAGGTCCCTACGTGAGTTTCTCGGTCTGGGCCGTTCTCGATCGGCTGGTCCCACAGTCCGTCTGCTCTACCGATTCTTCCCTGCAGCATGTGTTGCAGTGATAGGTCACCTGTGTCTGCTGTTGATTAGAAATCTGAAATGTGGGACTACGATTCTTGTACTAGCCTTTTTGAGAAGTCACCGAGATGTTCACTTGGGGATGGAGCAAACCGGGTCCCTACAATCCCCACTGCCAATGCGGGCCGGTTTCCTTGTCGTAATTAGTAAGGATTTGAACAAATTCGATCAACTAGGGCTCTTTTGTCGAGCGACTCCTCTGACCACGGTGCAGTCGCAATTCCTGCTAGAGCGTTCTTGTTCTTATCGTGATGGGATCGGAGCGTGTTGTGTTCTAGGATCACCTTTCTAGTAAGTCCTACGTACTTGTGTGATCTCCCACTACGTGTGCGGATATTCCAAGCTAAAATGAGATAAAATGAGAAGCTCAAATCTTGAAATTGCATCGAAGAGCCACCAAAAAAAAAAAAAATCTGTGGGCAGTGTAATACTACAGCACTCGATCGGTGAAACCTCCCAATCCTAACCACCATTTCATACCCACATGAAAAAGATTCTATACAAGAATTCGTTTGCACTTCCTGTTCTCACTTTAATCTTGAAGTTACGAAGAAAACGACCGGATAACTCCTAATGTTCATAATGACATCACACAACTCAGATGATCCTATATTCATTCACCCATGTGGCACGTCCAAAGGAACCAGAATTCCACGACACATTACCGAATTTTCTCAACTTGGATGGGATGTTATCTCATTTTTATATGAGAAATACTGACTCCCAAGTGTTTAGATCTTCGAGTTCTTGCTGCTATTCACATGGAAGGCTCTTTTGTCATGCAACTCCATGGACAGGCTTGGCCAAGCATGGTGAGGTAGCTCCATCCTCCTTGTTGGCGCTTGGTTGTCTCCTGTGGGGGCCGAGAATTATCAGTGATCCTGTGCCAGCCAAATAGATAAAACTATTCCATATATGTACGTAAAAATACAGTGCGTATAATGTGTATACGTATATATATACATGTATGGATATGCATGCATATGTGCAAAAGTCACATGGATGCCTTGGAAAATGATGGAAGAAGGGTCTGTTTGTCTCCCATTCGAGAGTAAGGATCCCATCATCACTGCCCTTGCTTTATCCCAACACCCTATCCTATTCCCATTCCATATATATATATATATATGTATGTATGTATATAATATGTATGTATGTACGTACACAGTTCACCCGCCTAAACCCTAACGCTACCCCTAGAGATTTTATAAGCTTCATCACATCACAGTAAGTGAGGCACTCTTCGATTTGATTATTTTCCGAGTTTCGTCCCCCCGAAAGCTCGATCTAATGTCAAGACGCATCCCCGAGGTTGATTGTTACTAGAAGACCGGGCGATATCTCGATGTAGATTGACAGCTTGCGTTATTCGGATTGCTGATAAATGTAAAAGCAGCTACAGAAGTTTGCATTTTCAGGCCGACAAGGACTTGACCGATCTTTGTTTCCAAGCCTCGTTAGCATGTGTTTTTTCTTTCCTTGATTCGATCTCATGATTAAAGGTGTGAGAGAATGGGACTCCCAAAGACAAAACGACATAAAATGATTGATAGCAAAGGGCCGTGGAGTGGAATCGTTTTCCTCACCCGACATGGCCACGTCTTCAATTCACACCTTCTCCTTTTTTTTTTTTACATAAGATTTCGAAATTGGGTCCTATAGATATGCATCATATATGATTTAGACAATATTACTTATCAATTAGTCGATCTGATTTAAAGTTTATTATTCATACAGCTCATTAAATTTCTAAATATTAATTAGTGTATTTCGTGAAAAAATCACCTTATTATTTATTTTCGATTGATTTAAAAAAAGAATGAGAAGCTGTCCTGACCATACAATTGAATGAAACTAACAACTCCTCTAATCCATCCAAAAATCAGAGTCAAGATAATGTTTTCCTTTAGAAAAAATAATTTCCCCGAAAAAATATTCCATCATATTTAAAATAAGATTAAAAACAATATTTCTTTAAGATTGATCCACCTAATAAAGCCTTCCAAGAGTGCATAGACTTAGCACAACATGCCCAATTAGTCTCAGCATGTTATTCGAAAATGTTGTATGGATATCCCTACCTCGCTTATACATCATTAATTTCATATAACTAATCACACCTAGTACAGTAATACCGACCGTCACAATGCAAAAAATAAGAAATTTATTCTTTATTGATAAGATTTACGATACCATTTTACATATGGTTTATGTCTAGATTAGTCTTGATGGAAAAATGGGCTTCATCTCCAAGTTCAGCTATGATAGTCAATTGAGTTGACCATCCCAAAGAGCTGCGGACCACTTTGCCTCCCAAATAAATTTCCCTTCTTTTAACAGCACAAGTATTCATTCACCATTATTGTGTTACCTCAGAGCATGTAGTCACTTGCATTCACTGTATATATGTTATGTGTATATGCATGCCGATATCATCTCTAAATATTTAATAAATCTTAATTAATCTTTATTCGAATTAAGTTAAATTAGAGGAGAGTAGGTGCCGGACCGCCTCCCTTCTCTCTCTCTCTCTCTCTCTCTCTCTGCATAAATAATTCAACCGTCTGATGGACCTATTTCGTTCCTACACCACACTTCAGAGGTTCTGCCGTCCTCTGACATTGTCAAACTGACAGCCCTCTTCAGCTTCTCAACCAACAAAAAGATCCGCCAAGACTATGTGCTCTGAGGTATGCCCGTATCCTACGACTCCAGTCTCCTGTGATCCTAGCAGGGACTCAGCGCACCGGCCCATGATCTGCGACTCCGGCTCCGATTTCGAGTTCAAATTCCATGGAAGTCGTCTTGAGTTCGAGTCCTCCCAGTCCTTTGCAGACGAGCTCTTTGCAGATGGGATGATCCTCCCCATCTTCCGCAGAGCTGATAATCTCTCAGCTATCACCCCAAGGAGAATCCCACTTCCTCCGCCTCCCAACCCGGAGAACGCGAAGAAGGAACCAGTCATGCCAGGATTGTGTTCCGGGCCTGAGGCGAGACCGGTTTCGAGATCGTACTTCTGGGGATTCAGGAGAAGCGCTAGCTTGAATACTGATAAGAAACGCCTCATCTTCTTCTCATTGCCGCTGCTGTCGAGGAGCAACTCGACCGGTTCGGTCCCCAGCCCGAAACCGGCGCTGCAGAAGCAGGCCTCCATCAAGATGATGAAATCCTCTTCTTTCTCAGCTTCCTCCTCCTCCTCTTCCACGTCGGTGTATGAACGTCCCCAGTGGAATCAGAAGATTCCATCGCCGCGGAAGACTCGTCACGGATCGTGGAACCGGGCACACAGAGTTAGCCCCATTCTCAACGTGCCATCTCCTTACATCATCGGGGCTGCAAATCTCTTGGGGTTGAGTTCTTTCTTTTGTAACGGGAAAGACAAGAAGAAGATCAGAAGATGAAGATGGAGATGAAGGTGATCTGTTCAAATTAATTTATTGCTTTCCCTTTCAGCTTGTCTCAAAAGCTCGCTATCTATTCTTCAAATTAATATTGACATGTCTGTATAAATTTGGACCGATTAAGTGAGGATTACACCATTTTAATTATGAATTTTTTCTATTTTAAGATTTAAATATAGAATTTTATTTATGAACAATAATGGAAGTGATGTTGAAAGGTAAGAACAAATTCATTCGCATTTGAGTAGAATGATTTTCTCTGTGGAGAAGACATAGGGGACATGAAAACAGGCAACCCTTATTGTCCAGGGCACTTGTGCTGTTCTTTCTTCATCCTAGACAAAATCCCTCACAAATTTCTAAGGGTTTTTCTTAGAATGATAAAGTAGAATTTGCTTATGTGGGGGGATGAACTTTTGTTTGTGTCATTCGTATATTATCCTTAACTTTTATACTTCTAAAATTCATTCGTATAAATGAGATTTTTAATTGTATTTATTTATTTTTCTTCTATTTTTTTATTATCTTAGTTAGAACTGGTAAATCTCTTTTACCATCAATAGTAAAAAAGAAATAGTTATATCAATGATGCACAATAAGGTGGGAAAAAAAAAGGAAAAAAACTAACTTGAGGTTGAATTAGTAATTTCCTTATTAGATTCACAAATAGGTGATCTAAGGATCGAATTCTAAGTTGGGAGGGTCGACAGGAATTTTCTCAGGAATCTCGACCAAACTGCAGATTAGTTTCGATGTGTACTTCAATTAACCCGGGAATACTGCGTGGTGCAACCCAAAAAAGAAAAAGAAGAAGAAGAAGAAAAACCCTATCTTGATGATGCACAAACTCTAGAAGGATGCACTTCTAAACTTTTGCTTGATTATTGCTTGTCTTTATTGGCTTTTTAGATGCTTGACTAATCTAATGTAACCTAATCTCATTCTGAGGTACAATGGGACCTGTGTTTTGGTCCTTCGTTCTTCCCTCCCTCTCTCTCTCTCCAATCATACCCAAATCTAGAGATATTAAATGGTCCAGGTTGGCCGTAATCGGACCACCCAAACCCCAAACCGACCTGAACAGCTCCTACCTTAGCACGTAACTGTTCATATTATGTTGGGACAGTTACGGGTGAGTTCACAAATATGAACTTGTTGAACTGTAATAAATCGTCGGGCCCATTACCCTGTTGAACCAGCTTGAAACCATTTATAAACTGACTTAGAACTGTTGAAAACCATCCCGTATAACCAAAAATCATGTAAATTAATGGTCGAATTTTATCCGGTCAATTTAAAATTTAAAAAAAAAATTAAAAAATGGATAGTCCACCGGCCAAACCGCCCGGACATTTAACCAATTAGTTTATAAACGGTTCTAGGTCGATTCATACTTGCTTGAACCATGACCTGTAATTGGATCGGTCCATTAAGCAAACGGGGTAGAATCGTAATCGGATCAAACGGTTCTAAGCCGATTTTAAACCAGCTCGGACCGCACTTTTAACAACACTACCCAAATATCAAAAAATATATATTTATTTATAAACTTATTTCAATAATAATTTTTCTCCATTCTCATAATTCAAACTTAAGATAAAGGAAAGAAATCGGGATTTTAAACCACCTCAACAGCGTCTCGTTAGCCGGTTTTCCTCTTCTTCCATCGACCTCTTCATCTTGAGTCAATTCAACTAACAGAGAAACTAATAAGATGTTTCATGAACATAATAGTTGCATCCATAGTCTTCATCAATTCAGCTGATAGTGGACGGAAAGGAGCTTTCAAAATTAGCCGTGGACTAGACCGACAATATCCTAAACCTATACGACGAGGATTAAGACCAATGCGGACACTCATTCGATCGCATCATGGGCCCGGCCGACACGTGATGGACCCATCTGACAACGTCACAGAACCGATCAACATACCGAAAGGAAAAAGTCTGGTGCAAAATTTCATCGCTCAGGTCGTGTGGCTCGATCAGGAACTAAGAGAACGACCGAACTGAACAAAACGTATGCAGAAATGCATCATCACTCATGAACTGGACTGTTGTTGACCCTACTGGAATTGTGAAGATCTGACGTGGGCCGCGCGGACTTTTTAGGCCACTGGTGACTCGGGCCTTGTTGGGCTTATCCCATGTTAAATGGGTCGGATGGGCCTGATCTAGCCCATGTCCACACGAGAGGCCCATAAAGTAAATCATCCCTCTTCTTCTTCTTCTTCTTCTTCTTCTTCTTCTTCTTTCGATATCTTGTAGTCCCCATGCATAAGTCACATGTCAATGGAACAAATTAACGTGGTCAATGTATACTAGATATTCTCTGGTGCAATCTGGATATTCTAAAATGACATGCTTCCCTGAAAAGTAATCCTTCGAACCCACCAAATTGGACCCTTTTCTTAAATAATATTTTGAATTTTAATATTATCGAGTGAAAAAAATAAATATGTCACTGTTTCTTTTATATTAATAATATGTAATACTATATCAATCCACTAATTTATTAGATGATATATCATATAATACCTTACCTTATCATTTATCTCAAATTCTGAGTGTTTCCATATGTCATAATGGGAAGAAATGTATCACTGGAGGGCCAACCAAATCGAGCCACATCTGCTCTTGACTCGTCAACCTTCTGATTATCGAGTATGTAGACGGCAGGAAAGGAAACCCTCTTGAATAGGAATTTAGTCTTAATTTACGACTTCTTCTTCCCTAAATTCTCCCTTAAAGGATAAGAATTGAGTTCAACCACTACGTGTACTTCATGAGCAATTGCTGTCGAGACAACTTTGGTGGTGAAGATGGTCACGGTCCATCTCCATTTTATTTATGATATCGAATAAATTGGGAGCAATAAATATAAAATATTCATAATTTTACCAGATGAATCAACCCGATTCCAAACTATTTATATTTTTTTACATTTTTTAATATAAAATATTGCCTTTTATTTCTATGTAAATCATATGGTACTATTCAAAATTTCATGGGACCTATTTTAATTTAGATTCGAGCAAGATCATTTTAATGAGGGGTAAAAGTAAAATTCTCCCGACGTAATTTTTTTTCCTTTTACGGGACTCGAACCGAGAGATTACGTCAAACGATCTTAAACCGTCTATGTTGCTTTTTAAGTTATTTTGTCCTCATAAATTAATTTGTGGACGTGCTTAGTCTTTTTGCCTAAAGCGAAGCTTGGAGGATCTCAATCCATCATTTTCTCGGAAGCATCATGCAAGTTTCCAAGTATATATTAATTTCCGTCGCCACTCAGGCGCTCGTTTTCTCCTTCGAGAAGAATCCCGGTCGAGAAACTCCGAGGATGTCAAATAACATGGAGAAAAATAGGTCGAGATAATAAAATAATTAAATCGGTAGAAATGTATATTATGCATACTCTAATAAGAAGATTACCGATCGATAAAGACATACATAAATATCGGGAATTCGAGCCCCAATATTTAACGGAACAACGTGTACATAGCATGTTTAGGGATTTCAAGTCCAGCCCCAGGCTGGCATATTCTTCCAAAAATATATATATATAGCATGGATGCACGTATTTTAATTTCACCAAGTGAGAGAAGTGGGAAAGGAATCGGCCCCATCGCGTGGACACATAATTCAAAAATGTCAGAGACATGTGCACGAGTGTCTGTCTCACTCGGAAAAATATGGACCACAATCCATCAATCACTACATGTATGGAATTCTTGGAAGAGGCAGGTAAATCTTGTCGGGTCAAGAACGAATCTTTAAATATGCGCTTTTCAGGTTGGATGAACGTGTTAGCCGGACGCGCTCGATCGATTTCATTTGTCTTCCGAGCAAGCATCGGCAACGCTTTTTTTTCTGTAATGGGCTGGCGACACATGTGCGTACCCGAACGAGAGGGGAATCATCATGATAGATGGATAGATAGATAGATATACGGGGTAATCATGATCAGAACTGAAGATAGCAATCTTAGTACTGAAAGAGAAGGTGATAAAAAAAAGAATCACTAGCAATTCATCCGACGAAGACGATGTCTATTATTTTGTCATCAGTGGCCAAAATTGTTTTATTGTCACTCAGCAAAGAACGCAATTTCCACGAAAAGCATTAATTTCAACGACTATCGTGCACTCTCGCCCATCGAGTCTGCCCAAAGTGGTCAAAAGGACATGCGCACGTGTGCCTCTTGGAAAAATCTGACAGCTTTCTTACCTGACGGAACACTTAGCGGTCGATTCTGTGTACATTTTCCTGGCAGGGGCTTGCGTGTATGCATCTTGTCGATCGCGGGTTGGGGTTGGGGACATGGATATCGACCGTCACGTTCGATCTTTTTCCCCAGCAAAGATCGGGATTGCTTTTGCTTTCACCGGCTCCGTATCACATGTACAATCTTCGAGATCTTGAGGGGCGGAACACGATCGTGTTTTAGTGTCATTACTGCTAAATTAAACTGTAATTTCCATGAAATATCCAAGAAACCGGAGAAATTGAGGAAGAAGACACTGTATGGAGTTCTATACGTCCACACACACACACAGACACCCATATATCATGAAGAGATTCATACACTATTTCGTTTCCAAACTATTCAATTACTGTGACTTTCGTCGGAAGTGGAAGAGCTGGTGGATTTCAATTCAGGCAGAGAGGGAAGAAAAAATAGGGTTCACATCGGAGCCGCTCCATAGGATTTTACTCTCATATGAACTCATATTTTAGATATCCAATACATCAAATGGATGCATTAATTTTTAGTCTCGTCCCTTTAGACCATCAAGTTAGCTAGCTAACTGTAATATCCATTTCCTTTGATCTTATACATTTCAACTTAAAATAAATTTTGATTGAGATGAATCAAGATAAGCCTCCATTTTCGTGCGGGCAAGGACATTGGACATGATTGTGAATGATTAGCACGGTGACCGACATGTTTGAAAGACGGGATCTTGTCAGTACAGCAACGCATAAATTCCGAAGACTATTCTCCTCCTGTCTGGCTATACTGCGCCCAACCATTAATGTAAGTTAATTAAATGGAAAGGAATTGGTTTTGGCCTAATGATATTAATATTAATTTAATAATTATAAATTTTAATTATAAAAATATTTTAATATCCATTATTTTCTTTTTCTTCTATATCATTTTACCATACAAATGCACCGTATAATTTCATAAAACATGATTGGTCACGTTTGAGCTTATTCAAAGCTAGATATATAGGTTGCGATGACCTCAGCGCCAGCCAAAACGTGTAGCTGTACATTCCAGCTAATCATCGATCAGTTGGTAGATGCTTGGACACCCAATGGCTAACTCGATGGACGAGCTTTGAACCAACGTGTTCCATCAATGTAAAGTACGACTCAGCTGCCCAGTGCATATTAGTGGAAATTTATTTTACTACAGAATCGTCTCGTAGAAAGCCAAGGTGAGGCCGATGCCCGAACGAGAATTAATCGGACTAGTTGAAATTGCATAGTCGGTTTCGCTTAGAAATAATTAGAGGGGAGGGAAGAAAGACCATAGTTGACTCGCTTGCTAGTGGCAATTTCTATGGAGGATCTTCCACGATGCTTCTTCCCTTTCGCCCGCCTTCCTGGAAGCTTCCCATGAGGGTTTGCGTTCCCCATCTTCTTCTTCTCTGTATATACACACGCTTTCTGTTTCGCCTCTAGAACCCTCAAGAATTCATTGCTTCTTGGGCAGTTCTCTCTCCTCCCTTCAGTCCAAAAACTTCCATGGCCAACGCATCGAGCAAACGCACAGCCTCTGATGGATCCTCCTCGAGCGGCGGCGGCCGTGACCTGTACCATCATCATGAGCATGTGCCGGCTGAGAAACGCCCCCGGACCAGATTCGTTTCGTACGTGCTTGGTCGATATATATATATAATACGTTTTATCATTTTCTTCTTAGCAATTTCTAGGGTTAATTAGTCTATTTATTTTCTTTTTGCACGCGAACAATACGGTTTTAACTTTTGAAGAAGGAAATTCCCCTCTTCTCCGTTTGGTCTTTGGCAGTGCCGTTGTAAAAGCTTGGGAGCACAATCAGCGGGAGAAGCTTTTGTCGGCCATGGAACCAGTGCTTAGGAAAGTGGTATGTAAATATATATTTACTGTTCTATGGCAAAGGTATTCATCACAAAAACAAGAACCCCAGCTGGTTGAAATGATTTCTGTGTGTCTTCTTCTATGTCTTCTTGTTCTAATGTAAATCTCTTCTAACATCTCTTGTTAATATATATGTACTTGTGTCATAATTTATTTGATGTCAATTGATGAGATCTTCCATGTGTGAATCATCCTCAGGTCAGTGAAGAGGTCGAGCGTCGGCTGATCGAGGCCACCATGGCAAGCCGCACCTACCTAAGAAGGTCTCCCTCGCTCCGGGTTCGAGCCCTAGAGCCACCACCAGTCAATATCCCCCTCCACCTTGTCTTCCCCAAAACCCTCAAGCAACGCATCTTCACCAAGAACAAGATCGTCTTCGAGGACAACTCCCCGGTCCAAGTCCTCCTTGTTGGCTCGTCAGCCAGCGGCGCCGTCTCGCTCATGGACCTCCCTTTTCCAATCAAGCTCGAGATTGTAGTACTTAATGGAGATTTCCCTCCTCTCCGCCATGATGATGATGGTGTGTGGCCGCCGGAGGAGTTTGAGGGTCGTATTGTCAGGGCAAGGAACGGGAAGCCACCACTGCTGACTGGAGACTTGGTCGCTACCCTCCGGCCGGATGGTGGCTGTGGGGAGCTGATGGTTGCAGCTTCTTTTGGTGAGCTCCAGCTCACGGACAACTCGAAATGGATCCCAAGCAAGAACTTCCGACTTGGGGTTCGAGTCATCCCGGGAAGCTATGGAGGTGGCATTAGGATCCGGGAGGCAGTCTCTAAACCCTTCAGAGTCCGAGAATGCCGCGGGGAATGTAAGTCAAGTTGAAATCATTCTAATATTCAAAAATCCAATTTATCTCATAATCCATATTTGAATTTTATTAATTCATTAAGAATTGAACTGCCCCTAATCATTAATTTTCCAGATATATAGTAAGACTTAAACTTGGTATTTTGATTTGATTAAGTGACTAAGATTTCAAATCACCTACTAACCCTATATATGCATTGCAGGCACACTGTATATTTTTGGGATGGATGATTACGATAATTATTGGTCGTCTTAATTTAATGTTAATGATGACGAACACTTTTGGACTCACTCTCTGAGTATGATTGATTTATCCGTTCCTCTTAGATATTTGGTATCTTCTCGTCTGTACTTTATTTGTTAATTAATCCACAATCTTATCCCAAAGCACCCACTGATGACGTGCCCTAGAAAGTCCAATTTTGATGTTTTCGTCCAGGAAATGAACATGCCACATGCAACATACTTCTTGATCGATTGCTGCCTGTCTTGGTGCAATGGCGTTGTGGCCAACTGGGATCCATTCTCTATACTTTTTAGGCTAAAAAAGGTTTTCTCTTTGTCTGGTTAGACAAGCTGGATAGCATGCATGCATCTCAATTATGATTAGGCTGAGATTTTATATGCAGAAATGTGTTCATTACTGCTCGTATTAAATTAGAATTTTTAATATTTGAAAAAATCGATTTTTTTTCTTCCTTGTTATGCTTTCCTGACCATAAGATATACATACATATATGCATCATCTTGCTGTAGTTCTCTCCTATTCCCTTTTGGAGCTTTCTTTACATGCCAAAAGAGAATTCAATTGGAACCCTAATTTTGTCTTGTCGTTTAATGAACCCTGGTCCAAACCTGTCTAACGTTGTATGTGGAGATATATTTATTTTACTTAAATATATAATAATTCGCACAATTTATGGCATGTGCATATATATGCTTTACTGAGGTTGAATCACTATATTATATACATACACAATATATTTTCAGCATATATTACTTTTGTAATTATGAATTCTTCCAATTGTTCGTGAATTTCCGATGATAAAATTTATCTTCTTTCCCCCGTAAATAATTAAAGATTACCAGAAGCACTACCCACCAAAATTAGAAGATGAAGTGTGGAGGCTCGAGAAAATTGGCAAGGGAGGACCTGTTCACAAGAAATTGACCTCTGAGGGCATCGTAACCGTGCAGGACTTCTTGAAGATGAACAGCGTCGAACCTGAACTGCTCCGAAGCGTAAGCAATTGCCTATCAATAATAGTACTGTTCCATTTCGATGTATCTTCATCGTGTACAAGGATCAAAATAATGTTTATCACCCGGTCAAAATTTATACGAATTCGATCACCTTCTAGATAGTCTCAACAGCTTGATCAAGTCTCATACAGATGTACTGCTGTTGAGCAGTTTACAGGGGGCTTCAAGAAGAACTTGGAGGCAAGCTTGCTGCATGCGATGACATGTGATCGTGGAAGCAAGCGCTATCTTTTCCAGGTGGCCGGTAACTCCCTGGTCTTGGACCCGATATGCAGTGTCGTGCAAGCTGACATCAATGGGCAGATTTACACTCCCATGGATTCGATAATTAGCCCGTCTCTTAAGGTAAATAAAGACGAAGCTGGCGCTTCTGTATTGTGTATACATGCACATGTTATTGTTGTTATATATATATATATGCGTGGTCTGACCCTTTCAGCTTAGATCTTTGTATATCTCCATAAATTACGTCACGACTGGTCAAACAATTTGATATATATATATATATATATATAATGCTAATTAAATTGAGATGTCGATTTCGGTTTGGTGTTAATCAACTGGAAACTGCAAGTCACATACTGTTATATATATATATATATATATATACAAACATATGATGCATATATCTATATATTGTATGATGATGATGATGATGAGTGTGATTAATTAATCAGCTATTTTCCTTGTGGCACAGTCGTACATCGAC
Source organism: Sonneratia caseolaris (assembly GCA_900006705.1). Lineage (NCBI taxonomy): Eukaryota > Viridiplantae > Streptophyta > Magnoliopsida > Myrtales > Lythraceae > Sonneratia > Sonneratia caseolaris. The sequence goes on from CXYZ01007473.1 coordinate 397,304, forward strand.
GACTTGGTGAAAGTTGCATATTTGAACTGGGGCGAACTACAAGAGCTCAACGAAGCTCCGGCTGCTGCCTTCTAATGTCCCGCCAAGCACTCGTGACGATATTGTCGGGACTGGGGCAATCGTTCCCCGTTCACGATGTTCCTACTGGTCGGTGGTAATCAAGACCAAGAAGAAATCGCCCACTCCGGTGAAGAAGAAAATACATGGAATTGGAAACCCTAGAGAGATCGATGTTGGAAATCCTCGGGCTCCTCCGAAATTACTTGGAACGATGTATAACTCTTGTGTACTGTGTCTTATTATTCCACGAAATCTATATGTAAATACACACATGGTACCAACTCATTTTATTGATATATATTATCGGTGTGCTTTAACTTCATATCATATTCTACATATTTTTTTATAACGTATGCTGTAATCAGTATATAGATATATATATATTGTGTTCAATGTAGCTAATCACGGAGAGATTTATATTATGAGTTGATTGACATAATTTGATTTTCAATTTTTAGAATAATATTTTAAACCATAACATTTTTATCTTTAATTTGTTATCTATTCGAGATCAAATCCATTNTAACTTCATATCATATTCTACATATTTTTTTATAACGTATGCTGTAATCAGTATATAGATATATATATATTGTGTTCAATGTAGCTAATCACGGAGAGATTTATATTATGAGTTGATTGACATAATTTGATTTTCAATTTTTAGAATAATATTTTAAACCATAACATTTTTATCTTTAATTTGTTATCTATTCGAGATCAAATCCATTTATCCATCAAAATTTATTGAATTCCTACAATCGAATGGTGCTCCATCTTTGCTTTTGCTCCCAAAAAAAAATAAATTAAATAGAATTAGGCAACTACCGAAAAGTACTTATACTAAAATCAATAATCAACTTTGTGATGTACTGAGTACAGAAAGACATAAGTTGAGGGGCTTCGCAGCAATATATGGCCATAATACCTTTCCTGCTTTTTGTCTTTTTGTCGGAGAAAATTATAAATTCAAATCACCAGTCCGTTGAGGCTGGGGCGCGACGCTGATTAAAAAACGCCAGAAATCAAAACTAGCCGTTGGAGGGGTCCCATCTGATTCAAATCACACTCTGCAAAAGAGCGTTTGATCATTCTCCGCTTTCAGAGCTCCACCACTCTCTCGCTCTCTTCCCCCTCGAATTCTTTGTCCACAGAATCATCTGCTCTTCGAGCCCTGATTTGGCCGGATATATTTGCTTCTGAGGAGATTTTGAAGGAGTTTCTCGACCCGGATCTCTCTTCGGGTGTGCTTCATTCCATTTCTTTCCTTTTTTTTAACAGGTATGCTGTTGGATTCACTCGGTTATCTTGGTTATGATTCTTCAACTCTGGGTAGTCGATTGGCTAGCTGGTTATGGGAAGCTTGTCTTAGTAGAGTTCAAGGTGCAGAGTGGAAATAGGATTGCGGAATTACCGGGAAACGGTAAATTGTTTAGAGTTCGTCTGAGATGATAGAAAGATGAGTCCAGTGGAATTCGTGGAGAAAATTTTGAACTTTGAGGAGATAGTTTTGATTCTCGAATGAAGCTTCCCAGTTTGGGACAGAATAGGTCTTGATTTACATTTATGCACACGTTTTAGCTTTTCATGCTTGGTCTTCCTTGTCTGTTTGATCAGTTATCAGAGGCTAAGATGACGGTCAGAACTCCTGGTACACCAGCTTCGAAAATAGACAGGACACCAGTATCGACCCCTGGTGGGACAAGATCCAGGGAAGAGAAAATTGTGGTTACGGTACGCTTAAGGCCTTTGAACAAGAAGGAGCAGCTAGCCAAGGATCAACTAGCATGGGAGTGTGTTGATGACCACACAATCGTGTACAAGCCACCGGCTCACGAACGCATGACTCAACCGGCTTCATTCACATTTGGTAGCAAATGATCACTAAGATTCTTCTTGCAATATCTCTATTTCATTTTTGAGGACATCTTTAACTGATTGGTGTCACCATTCTTTCAGACAGAGTCTTTGGCCCAGCTAGTTTGACTGAATCTGTGTACGAGGAAGGAGTGAAGAATGTAGCCTTGTCTGCGTTGATGGGCATAAATGGTAAGCGAAATTCTCCATGTTGCCGAGTCCTGGAAACACCTGAATGAAGCCTGCTTGAGCATAATCGACACCACCTTGGCTTTTCGCAGCAACTATCTTTGCCTATGGACAGACGAGCAGTGGGAAGACATACACCATGAGAGGAATAACAGAAAAAGCTGTTAAAGATATCTACACACATATAATGAATGTAGGTCTTGCTCTCTTTCTTCGATGTCTTCTGCTTATCTAATTTCGATCATACTGTAAAGCTAAACGGTGTCAATTTTGTTTAAATGTGGATTGAAGTCCTTCCGGCAGTTATATCTGATGCTCTTCTGACCTTATGCAGACACCAGAAAGAGATTTCGCAATAAAGATTTCGGGGCTAGAGATTTACAATGAGAATGTCCGAGACTTGTTAAATTCTGAATCAGGGCGTAATCTTAAACTTCTTGATGATCCTGAGGTATTGTCCCTTTTCTTTTGACAATCTTCTGAAAACTATGAATTCAATTTCTTTTGCTATCCGATTTTCTCCTCTTGATTAGCTAACAGCACATTTATATGGCGCAGAAAGGTACTGTTGTTGAGAAGTTGGTAGAGGAGAAGGCCAGTGATGACCACCACCTAAGACATTTGATCAGCGTTTGTGAAGGTAAGGAAATTTTAAGCCTTTAACCATGGTGGTTATATTACCAATGCTTCCATGTCGTCGATAATCAGAAAAGTGATTGGTTTCCTGGTTTTTATATACAGCTCAAAGACAAGTTGGAGAAACTGCTCTGAATGATACAAGTTCCAGGTCACATCAGATAATAAGGCTGGTATGAAATGTTCAAATGTCAGCTCATGCTTTGCATGAGATATGGTAATGCAATGCTTTTGACGAAACTAACTCTGTTGCTTCTTGATTTGACTGGGATCACAGACCATAGAAAGCACTCTCCGTGAAAATTCCGATTGTGTAAGATCATTTGTGGCAAGCCTGGTGAGTGAAGTTGTTTTGAATGTTCCTTATAGTGTCAAAGATTTATGGGGATTGTGACACTGGATTTTATGTTTTATAGAACTTCGTGGATCTAGCTGGAAGTGAAAGAGCTTCACAGACACATGCAGATGGTGCTAGGCTAAGGGAAGGCTGCCATATCAACCTGAGTTTGATGACTTTGACTACTGTAATTAGAAAGCTCAGGTTAAAGTTACAAACTTTTTAGCTTTGAATTCTACAATAAAACAATAAAACTTTCTGAGAGTCATTGTTCTGAACTAAGTCACGTGCTCTCTGACTAGATGAGATGTGATACACCGTATGCAAGTGCTGAAACTGAAAGAGCTTAGTAATTTCCTTTGACGACCAATCTATGGATTTAGCTCTCAATTTAAGCATACTGATTGGTTTGCTTGACGTTTATGTTGCAGTGTTGGAAAAAGGAGTGGCCATATACCCTATAGAGATTCAAAGCTCACACGTATCTTACAGCATTCTCTCGGAGGAAATGCACGGACAGCTATCATATGTACTCTGAGTCCAGCGCTCACCCATGTTGAACAATCTCGAAATACACTTTTCTTTGCAACCCGAGCTAAGGAAGTAACTAATAATGCTCAAGTGAACATGGTACTGCTTTACTTTGTTGCTTCTGTTGCAGTCGGTAATTTGTTGAATGGACAAATGCTGATCTCTTCTCCCTATTATATATCATAGGTTGTCTCAGATAAGCAGCTAGNCTATAATATATCATAGGTTGTCTCAGATAAGCAGCTAGTGAAACATCTGCAGAAAGAAGTTGCCCGGTTGGAAGCCGAGTTGCGAACTCCTGAGCCTTCAAGGGAAAAGGACTTAAAGATCCAGCAGGTGAATTGACATCAAGTTCTTACATTTCATGTTCCTTTCCAACGCTTAGGTGATTTATATTCAGTGTCAAATATATATATAAATAGAAACATATGGAGCAATAGGAGACTTGGTCATCACTTTCAATCAGCGAAGACCTTTTGTGGACACTAGCTCAAATTCTTGATTCACTACTAATCATCATCAAATATGTCCAGATGGAAATGGAGATTGAAGAACTAAAACGCCAGAGAGATAATGCACAGACAGAGGTGGATGAGTTGCGAAGGAAAATTCAGGACCAGCAGGTCTGCACTGCGCTATATCTTTTCCCTCCTTGATATTCCTTCCTGACATCCTATTCACCTGTCATCATCTACCTATACACAGGGTACAAATGCACAAGTATCATCTCAACCATCTGCAAAGAAATGCCTTTCTTTTGCGGGTTCACCATCACCAAAAGAAGGAAAAGAGTTTATGGGTAATGATCGACCGAGGAACATGAGCCTGAGAATGTCCATGAGGCAATCGTCCACAGCCCCCTTCACACTTATGCATGAGATTCGCAAGCTTGAGCATCTTCAGGAGCAGCTCAGAGAGGAAGCAAACCGAGCCCTGGAAGTACTACAGAAGGAGGTGACTTGCCACAGGCAGGGAAATCAAGATGCTGCTGAGACAATTGCTAATCTGCAAGCAGAAATAAGGGAAATGTGTGCTGTCAGGTTGAAACCAAAGGAGGTTGATATTGAAACCGTGATTCCTACTAATAAGAGTGTCAGTGCCAACCTGAAGGACGAGATAACAAGACTTCATTCACAAGGCAGCACAATTGCAGATCTTGAAGAGCAGCTTGAGAATGTGCAGAAGTCGATAGATAAATTGGTCATGTCTCTTCCAAGAAATTGTCAGAACCCATTCAATGAATCAACCCCCAAACCTAAGATTCAACCAAAGAAGAAAAAGTTGCTTCCTTTGACAGCAAGTAACAGCGGGAATCGGTCGAACTTCATAATTTCTCCTTGCTCTCCTCGTTCAACTTCTTGTCAAGTTATGGAGGCTGATATTGAAAATAGAGCCCCGGACAATAATGTTGATATGGCCGCCAATGGAGCACTAAATGACTCTGAGAAAGAGACTCCCACGAAAAGTGAAGGAGGAGAAGTCCAAGCAAAGGAAGTGGGGCATACAGGTTACCGACGATCAAGTTCCGTAAACATGAAGAAAATGCAGCAGATGTTCCAAAATGCTGCTGAAGAGAATGTCAGAAGCATCAGAGCATACGTAACTGAGCTGAAAGAACGGGTGGCCAAGCTACAATACCAGAAACAACTACTTGTTTGCCAGGTTTTGGGAGAATTGCTATTGGATGTTGTTGATAATTCACTCATAATCTGTGGATCTTTCTCTTATTTTGCCTAACCCCTACACGTTCAGGTGCTTGAGCTGGAAGCAAATGAAGCAGCTGGTTACAGTCTAGATGGTGATGAGATCAACTATGACGCAGACGAACCCAAGGTTCCGTGGAGTGTGACTTTCAAGGAGCAGAGGCAGCAGATCATCGAACTATGGGACATATGTCATGTGTCCATAATTCACAGGACTCAGTTTTATTTACTATTCAAGGGAGATCCAGCTGATCAAATCTATATGGAGGTCGAGCTACGGCGATTAACTTGGTTACAGCAACACCTCACAGAACTTGGAAATGCAAGCCCCGCTCGTAATGGAGATGAGCCTGTGATCTCTCTATCATCAAGGTTTTCCTCTCTCTCCCTCCTTTTCTTTGTGTGAGAGTGACAAGTGCCAGTGGTTGGCATGATCATGACCTCTTGATCTTCATGACTTTCAGCATTAGAGCGCTGNACATGATTATGACCTATTGATCTTCATGACTTTCAGCATTAGAGCGCTGAGAAGGGAAAGGGAGTTTCTGGCCAAGAGGTTGACCTCACGTCTAACTGCAGAGGAGAGGGATGCTTTGTACTTCAAATGGGACGTTCCACTGGAGGGGAAGCAGAGGAAGCTGCAGTTCATAAGCAAGCTCTGGGTGGATCCCCGCGATCCCCAGCATATACAGGAGAGTGCCGAGATAGTGGCAAAAATTGTCGGGTTCTGTGGGAGCGGGAATATGACTAAAGAGATGTTCGAGCTAAATTTTGTTCTTCCTTCAGACAAGAGGCCGTGGATCATGGGATGGAACCCGATCTCGAACCTCCTCCATTTGTGAAACCCAACTGTAATTACATCAGTTTGCTTCTGCAGAACTCTCCGAGTTCTCATTCTTGAGAGTGGAGGTGAGGTAGTTCAAGCAAAGTCTATGCTGGACAGTGACTTTCTATGCTATTCTTCTGTATTTTACTAATCTTCAAATAAATAGAAACAATTCTTTGATCCCACCTTTAGTCTATCTTTTTTGCAGAATTATGAGGTATTTCCCTTGCTTAACATTGGATAATGGAAAAACAAGATCACCCAACAATTTAAAGATCACTTCTACAATAGGGATATGGATATTTTAGTACATGGTGGGCAATAATAGGAGGTCACGAGTACATACTTCCGAAATTACTTCCATCATAACTTCATTAAAAAAACCACGCAGCACATAAGCAAAGCCACTCTTGGAAGCTGAACTTGGACATCTCAGCACCTAGGAAAGGGAGTCCCACAGGTCTTAGCTACCCTCCTGGCATTAGGGGTGTTGACGAACTTCTTGAGGCTCGGGTTCTTAAGGTACTGGCAGAGGCAAGGCTTCTGCTCCTTGATCTTGCTGCAGCAGAGCTTCGATGGAGGGGTCGAGGATGTGATCGCGCTCACACAAGCGCTGAGCTCGATGGGCTTGCAGGTCACCGCCTCAGAGATCTCCATCTGTTCAGCTACCAGCAGCACCAGCAAACAGGAGATCACCATGTACTTTCCCTTCATTCTCACGCTATCTTAGGTTTGATCAAGAGTAACTGTTGCTGTTTCAAGTGAGTATGCGGCTCTGAGTTGAAAGTTCTTTGGGTTTACGAACCTATTTATAGCATGAGAAATGGTGAAATGGGGTAATCTTTTACTGCGGAGGCTGAATTGTCTGTTGGGTAAGATTAGATGGGAAGAGCGTAGAGGTTGAATTTCGGTTTGCCACTGCGCAAGTGACATTGAGCACTAATGATTACTCCCCCCACAAAGCATAGAGCATGCGGATGAAAGACGGAAAGATAGATTGCATTCAGATTTGTGCAGTTTTCTTTTTCTTAGCAGTGACTTTTTGAATTTTTGAGAACAGGAGGCCAGTAAGTGGTGATCCCATTAACGTGATTTTCTCATACAGCACACCACATATGACATTGTTTTTCTGCATACAACTGATTACCCTCGATCCCAATTCACCAACTCATGAATAGACCTGAACCCGAGAAGGATAAGGCAGCCGTACACATCTCTCTCCTTTTTCTTTCTCCTTCTCGAGAGATACGAAAGCATTCGGAGGCCAGGCTCGTAGACTCCTTGCTTTCGGCAATGCTTTTTCGTTCGCTCCGAGTGATTAATAGCTCTTGAATGTAAATCAAACAGGTGGTTGTCATCATGCAGTCTTGGTCCTCCGCGTGTGTTCTAATCATGCAAATTTCTAAATGCACATCATCAATGCCCTCTCCTCACCTCCTATCCTGTAATGTATTCGCAATCATAATCCTTCATCATGCATATTCCATAATACCCGCCAAAAGAACAAAAGAAGACCAAGAAGGCGGCACAGAAATGCATGCTTGCTGCTCACTGATATCATTGCTCTCACTGGGTCATAAATACTCTCTTTAAAAAAAAACCCACCGTCTACGCTAAAAAGATGAGAAGTCGCGACTTGGCCCATTGGGCTGGAACGAGGTTGGACCGATAGTGCTACATGGCGGTCCAATGGCCTAGCAAAGCCCAAGTGTGGGCCCATCATCTGTGACGATGGGCCCCGCAAAAAGATGGAATACGATACGCTTTCTGTGGCAGCGGGCGTGCAAAGCTACTATGAAGCCCCAAGGCATCCCTTTCTTGTTCATTTGACCTTATTATTGCTTGGCTGCCAAGCTTAGAACCCACCCTTGGTATTCATAAAAGTGAACTGAATCATAGATGGAAGTGGCCCTGTAATACCAATATCAGATCGACCGACCGCCAGCAACAGCCCTAGACATGCCGCCAATTTACACATCTTCTGACTCTAACATAGACTCGAGTCCACCAAGGAAGCTGTTCAGCCGTGAAAGGCCAATGCATCAGGTCCTTGGAGGGGGAAAAGGTAATGCCCATAGATCTTCTTCATAGGCCTGTGTTCATATCAAAAGTCGAACATGAAGTAGTCATCATCTTCTAGTCTTCTAGATTCCATGTGATTTATAACAAGCTTAAATATGGATGCAAGGAAAACGTCATTAATGAGAGCATTCAATTAACCAGATAAATAAGACCAACAAACCTGAAATCATGAGCTTTCAGTTGCAGACGTGTTGCTATGGAAGAATGTAAACATGTCGGCTGCTCTTTTGGCTGGAACGACTGTGGTCTGGTTCCTCTTCGAGGTTGTCGAGTACAACTTTGTGACCCTCATGAGCCACATCTCGATCACTGCAATGCTTGTGATGTTCATATGGCGCGCAGCTGCTGAAATCTTCGACTGGTGCCTGCTAATCCTCTTCACAGACACTGCATAGTCACAATACATCAACTTCTCTGACATCAACATAACAATGCAACTTGCCAGCATCTCTGTTGTTTCTAACTAATCTGAGAATTCATAACAGGGATCCTCCGGAAATCCCGAAACTCATCCTTGAAGGTTCTGCATTCAATGAGATTGGGTTGATCATTCACGAAAGATTCAACCAGCTCTTGGCAATGTTACTTGACATTGCCTGTGGAAGAGATCTTGCCAGTTTCCTATCGGTATCCCCTAGAATAATACTCCTATTCTCAAATTTATGCACTACAGCAAGAACTAACTTGATTTCTGATCTCAGGCAATCTTTCTTCTATACGTGCTATCAGTGATCGGAAGCTGCTTCAGCTTCTTGAATCTCCTCTATCTGGGTAAGTAGCACATCCATGGCATTGATTTTGACGTTTGTGCTAAGCTGGTATCATATTGTCAGTGTGATACTAGGGTTTGTCTGCATGGAAACACTGCCATTCCTGTATGATCGGTATGAGAAAGAAGTGGATCATCTTGCTGATAAAATGATAACGGAGACAAGAAGGCTTTACAGAAGGTTCGACAAACAGTTCCTCAACAACATCCCAAGAGGATCAGTGAAAGAAAAGAAAAGCAAATGATCAGAAGATGGTGCATTGGGTTGTGAAATCGCTTTCTTGTTTTCTCGTGTGGTCTACAAACATGCGAACAACATATTAGCAGAGCTCCTAGGGGAAATTGGTTTTCCTGGAGGTGATGATATTGTTCATAAAAATGAGGATTGAGGAGTCACTTGCAATTGCTTAAATTTGTCCACAGCAGATAAATCAGTAAAACCAAATCAGAAGAATGACATCTCCTTCCTAAAAGCAAGATTATCGATCATCTAATTATTAAATTTAACACTATAAAACTCAAGTTGGAACGCCTTCCACTGGACTACAAACTTGCCCAGCTATTTCCGCAGCAAAAACAGTGACAAGGCAAGACTCTGCATTTGCAGGTTAAAAAAGGTCAAAATAATTTTACTCCTAAACTATGGGGAAATCACAATCTGAAAAGAAGCAAATACCTCTTCATTGGAAAATAGAGATGGGGATTAAAAAAATCTAAGTTCTAAGGGAAAGACCCGGAGAGATACAAGTTGTCACATCTCATGCCAATGCTGCACTACTGGATGCTTTCATTCTCGCAGTTTCAGCTTAAATCCTTTGCATGAAGGATGGGTTAGCTCTTAGCCTGTCCTTGACATATGAAATACGAGAATCCTCCATGAGCTTGTTAGCTTTCCCTGCTTCTTTGATGAGGGATACTGTGTCCAAAGGCAATCCCAATGCTCAATCTGTTGGATAAAACAAACAGAAGATCATTCTAATGCCCCCGTTCATTTTTAATGAGGAAGTACAGTTCTCAGGACAAACTACCCAGACACATTCAAGTTCAACTAATTGGAGATTGAAACAAAATTGTATCAGAACCTTAAGTTCTATTGTACCTTTCGCAGGTATTGTAAGTTCATCTCTCCCAGGACGGCATTGCTTCCCAACTAACTCTCTCAGCTGCCGGAACTAGTACTTTGAAAGCCATAGCTTCTTAACAGTAACAGACATTTTGATCTTCCTATTCCTGGGATGCCATGCATCCCCATTGGCGGCAAAGGCAACCTGGGTCCGCCACTGCAGGATTGGTCCCTCACCAGGGGGCTCATCCAAATCATTTTTCTTACCAGGAGTGGAGGCCCTTGCTTCTCCATCATATCTGGTTATTTTAACATCATATCATCCTTAGACTTCTTGAACTGCTCAAAAGCTTCTTCTGGTTGGAGCTCCCCACTCTCACACATATCCCCCAACTTATTGAACTTCTCTTCAACCTCTTTCTTCATGTCATCTGGACAAATGATCGGGTTCAGAGAAGCCCAGCAAGAATTCTAAGTCAACTTATGACCTCTCTCGCCAGTCAGGTCTCATGACATGACGCACTTGTAATAAGGAAGAAGCAAAAGAAATATCTAATGAAAGGTCCAAGTAATAGGTATTTAGCTCTAACTTCAACAAGAAATAATAAAAATGCTGTACCATATGATCAATAAACAGATGGATTACAATCAGAGATTATAAGAAATCCATTTTTTTTCTCCGTGGCTTTCTTCATCAACCCCTTACGAACCTCTCACTAGCTATTCATGAGAATTGGCCCTTTTTCTAGTATTCAAAAATGAAATTTCATTAATTGGGCATCAAGAAAATGCGTAAAATCATATACAGAGGGGTTTAAGCTATACAAAGGCATGAGCCTAATAAAAAAACACTCATAAATACTGACCAATGAGAACCATATACATTTGACCATACCAAAAATGTACATCCCAGATCCACCTCTCCATAAATTTAAAGTCCTGTGTTTCTACCCTTGAATGCCCTCCCATTCCACTCCTTTCACAGATGCCAAAAGATGGAGGGTGGTATCAATCTCATGAGAATTTGCTTTTTAGTTACTTGAGGATCTGAACCAAGACAGAAGCAATTCGGAAAATGAAATCGGTGAAATCAGGTTTTACTTGGAAGAGGCTTATACCAAGAAAGCATGTCCTTGAGCATTTGCTCGCACTCTTTTGTGTCCTGCAAGTAGCCGTGCTTGACTGCCTCCCCAATCATCTCATCCCACTTTTTGTCATCCATATTGAAGTACTTGTCTTTCATCATTCTCTCCAACACAATCTCCCTCGCATGGTATAGATCATCAATCTCCTCATCCTTCCTCGAAATATGATTCAAACTCTGAGTCCCTAACATCATCAACAGTGCGTCTCCAACTCCTCCAACAGCTTGTCATCAGTCTCCTCGCGCTTGTTAGTCAATGTTCTCCACAAAATTGACTCAAAGATAGATGGAGGGGCCCCCCATCTCCCTTTAAGTACTTCTCTATCATCCTTTTCAACCCTATGAAGGGGCAAACACAGCTGAATGAATGGGTAAAGCATCCAAAAAATAACCTTTTCTAGGGAAAAGTTCAGCATTAGCAGCAGACTTGCACCTTTTTTTGCTGATGTTGGGCATATCAAGGGAAGCCTCTTCACTCTCAGTAGGCACCAGACCAGCCTCCAGAGCAAATGCAGGGGCCTCTGTTGTGGAATCATTCTCCAAGGAGAAGAATCTGAATCGCAGCGGAATCCAACCAGCTAGGGGGACCAAAACTGGTAGGGTACTAAGGCATGGTTTCAGGGCAGCTGGTGAGAGAAGGAAACGGTGAGCACAACAAGATGCATTTCTGAGCAGCACCAAATTCATTGTGTTATGTATCAATTGAGAATGATGAAAACAGAGTAAAAGGAAGAGGTTAGAATGATGAGAAGATACAGAGGATGGAGAGGAAGAACAGAAGAACAAAACAGAAGAGGTAACTGAAATGGCTAAGAATCACCATTTTACAATTGAGTACCTGATTTCTTTCATTCAATACAAGTAGGGCCATCCCTCTATTTCACTTTATTTATAGATCCAACACTTTACTAAAAATAATTAGATCTCAGAAAATGTTGTACTTGAGAGCTCCTTAAGAGCAAACCTTACTTTCTTGACTTGTACAAGGGAAGCAGAAACAGAGACAGCATAAGGCCGAAGCCAAACTGGACCAAGAACCAGTAAACCTAGTGCCTTAAAGGTAGCCATAACCATACCAAACACAAATATGTGAAAAAATCATGATAGGCCAAATAATGGTGATGCAGTTGTTATGTCACAAATACAGCAGATCTATAAATCAAACAGGAAGAGGATCAAGTCCTGCAATGTGTATAGTACATAGTCTCCCTCCCTCTCTCTCTCTATGCCCAATTCAGATATGGAACTCGCTTCATCCTCTTCCTTTCTGTTGTGAATGAACCTTCTTAAGAGTTCCACCTGCCCAGCTGTCGGATCCACTGAAATAACAAGAAGGACTCCCACAACTGACAATCCAGGTCATGAACAGTGATAACAAACCAAGCTCATGTTTCTGCCGTAAATGGTTTGCAGATGCTGCATTGGAGTTCATGGGAAAGGGATGTTTGTGTGAGAGTTGGAGATATGAACTTTGTCCGTTGATGAATCATGATGACATTAGAGCTACTAGTTTCCCGAGGAGGATGAGGGGGCTACTAGAGAAACAATATGCTCTACAATTTCCGCTGAAGCATCAGGCTTTGCTGCCTTCAGAGCCCTCTCTGACATAACTGACAATTGATCCTCATCCCCTGAAAATCGCAAACGTTGAAGAATGTATTGATTCAAATCATATAATAAGTGCGCAACGGTGTCCAACAATTTAGCTGTGATGTCCCGCAATGGAATTTTCCATTATGGTGAATGAATACAAGAGCAAAGAAATCACATGCGAGTATAACCCAATTTCAGCAAAAATTGCTACCAAACAAGTTTGAACATGGTGAAATTTCCAGTTTGTCATAAGTGGAATACTTTAGTACTGTTGAGGATGCCAATTAATGATGAGACTATTTTTCTGCTACTAAAGATTCATCTGAAAATACTTTTAAAAAAAAAACATATAGCTGAATTGTGCTGTGATTAAGTCTTTTCAATTTGGGTTAGTACTGCATATTTCCTTTTTCTCCGAGATAGACACAGACATTGCAAAAGAGATGAGATTGCAGCATACCTAAAAGCTCTTCAATTGCAGATTTCAAAGTGATAGAGTCAAGCTCATCTTCAGTTATGATCCTTGAACCAGCTAAGTCTGCCATTAGAGATGCATTTTTAAACTGATGTCCCTCTGCAACGTGTGGTGATGGTATCTACAATAACCCAAAAAAATAAAAAACAAAAAACAGTTTCAAAGTGACCCACCTAGTCAACAAATTACTACAATTCTTATCTCATGGTAAAAGCTTGTTTCAAGAACGTTGTCCTATTACCAAAATAGCAGGTTTTCCAGTGGCCAAGATTTCAGAGCAAGTCATTGCACCAGCCCTAGAAACAAGAAGATCTGCAGCTGCATAGGCCAAGTCCATAGATTTCAAGAACCTTCACCAACAGACAGATTCATAAGCTATTCCGATAACAAGAGATTCAGGAAAGAGAGAGAAGAAATAATGAATTCCCAGAGGCTAATTCCATAGATTTCAAGAGCCATCTCCAAATAACAGAAGACCAGTAAATATTTGGTATTGCTGAAATACAGTTAAATCCATCAACATTTTAAAGAGCATATGTACGCTGGATTGCAACTGAACTGAGTTATCTATTGAAGGAACCTCCCTTTATGACAGAAAGAAGAGTACCACAAGAATCTCAATCTTGCAATGCAATGAATAGCAAACATTGCCTCTATCCAGAAATGTGCGTGTGAATTTGATAGGTCTGTTTTTCTATTTCATACCAAAGTTCAAACATACGAGGTACAACTTGAAACCCAAAAAATTAAGACGGGAGAAAAACTGGCAGCATCAAGCATCAGACATCAAATACCAGACAAGATCTCTTGGCTAAAAACTATAAGCCAACACACAGCACATGTTCCAACTCAAAATTATGAACATTGAATGGCAATAGGACTCACTCAATAACAATGATCTCACTAGCACATTCTCAGGAGCCTCCATGTCTCACAAATTAAGTAGCTAACTTTTGCATAAATTGGCCCAAGGAAGAAAGTAAATGACTCGACAACATATACTATTAAGAATTAGGAAAAGACTAATTTGCCATATGGTATCCCTGGAGTGGGAGTAGTACTCATTGTAAATTGCCATTGAGAACAAGTGTGTTGTATTCAACAAGAATTCTTCTTAACAACTCATAGAGATAACTTCACCAGTGGCAGGGATCCTCAACTGCAAAGGATCCAAGCTTATTCATGGGAGCTCAATTAACTACTTACGGTCGCAATAGTAGATGGGGATGATCTCTAACAAGGCTTTCCATCTCATCGAAAGACTCCACACCCGTTTGCCATATGATGAACAAGTTCTCATTGTCCATTAACATCTGGTAGTACAAATTCAGCATCGAAATGTTAATTGAGTTGGCCCCAAGAGACCCTCCAAGAACCAATACCACCTTCGCTCTGAGCTCCATCCCCTCACTCTCTCCCAATTTTGGGAAGAAATGGGACTGAGCCACTGCCTTCGAGGCTCCCTGCTTCAGTGAAAGCCTCACTGGGTTACCATAGACCAGACACTTGTGCTTTGGAAAGGAGTCCACAGTCGAGTTAAATGCCACAAAAACAAGATTTGCAAAGTGGGACAGGACCCGATTTACAATTCCAGGGAATGCGTTCTGCTCCTGAATCACAAGGGTGGTCCCTTTGAGAGCTGCCGTGAGGCAGAGTGGGAATGAGACGTAGCCCCCAGTGCCCACCACGATATGGGGCTCAAATTCCCGGAGGATTTTATAACTTTTGATCAGGGATTTGATCAAACGGAGGGGCAAAAAAAGATTTCTCGGGGAGAACAAGGGACGGGCCAGTGGGGCAGACGGAATAGTGGCAAAATTGTAGCCGGCCGATCGTACGGCAGCTCTCTCCATGCTCTTAGCTGCGCCTACGAAGAGGATTGCAGCTCCCGGGTTCTTGATCTTGAGCTCGTCCGCGATGGCAATAGCAGGGTAAATGTGGCCCCCGGTGCCGCCGGCGGCGAATGCCACTCGGAGGTCGGTGATCGGCCCACTGGGTTGTTGGTTTGAAGGCAGGCAACATAGGACTCTACGCACCCTGCAAAACCCACCAAAAGAACTGAGCTTTCTCAACCACTGACCGCCTAAAAGTCCAGTCCAGCTCCGTCATTTAAATAAGTTTGTCTGAAATAAAGCGAAGTCACTCACTCGATTCAAATAAAGTCCGGATCATCTTTCAGTAACACAAAGAAATGCTTTTTAGAAACTTGTCAAGAAGGAACCTTTCAGGAGGTGGAGGGAGGGGAGAGGAAGAGAGAGTTGCCTGGAAGATGAGGTTGCAGGGAGAGAGTAGTTGGTGACCGCGGGGAAGATGGAGACGTGGGAGAGGGAAGCCATTAATGAACGAGAGAGAGAACGAGGTGAGTGCAGGCCAAAAGAAGCATTGGTTGCTTGGTGTCCGTGGCTGTGCTCCGTGGTTTGCAGAGCTCGTACGAGTCACCTTCACTCGCTCCTCAACGACAATTGACAAGCTCTTGGACTGTCCTCCACCTTCCCTAGGTTTTCATGTTGTGGACGGGGAAGATCGAAAGTGACAACCTGGGCAAGAAGGTATGCTTACACCACCCTCACCTGCAAAATGATATATATAATGTTTGATATTTTTATAAATAAGCCTTTTCTCTTCTAAACTCATCAAATTCATTATAAAAAAAAAAAAAGGGTGAACTGTGACTCCGGACTCTGACGAGTTGCGGGGGTAAGCTATGTTTATAGTCCCCTCCTCCCTCTCTCTCTCTCTCTCTCTCTCTCTCTCAAAGTTCCGCCGGGACGGGAAATGAGAATATCCCTTCTTACTTTCGTTAGCCTTCGTTCTAAGAACTCGTTATAGTCCAATCGCCGACGTACCCAATCAATTGGTCGTGCAGTGATTTGATGATACTGCGGAAATCCCACTGAGTAGATCCCAAAAGGGGGCATATATGGGATTAAAAGAAAAAAAAAAAAAAGAGTCGTCATATAGACTTCGAATACTTGATTCTATATCCATGGGCCGAGGCCCACTTGTTGTTTCCGTGAATAAACAAATGGGCTTGCTAGATATGGATCGAATCGTAATGGGCCTCTGTAAGTGGGCCAGTGAGGGTTAACCGGAGCCGGGCCTATTCCGACTCGATAAGAAACTAAAAAGGAGACGGGAGGCGACCATGGATTGGTCGGAAACATCGCGGGTGGGCGTAAGTAAAGTGACGAAAATACCCTTCAGGCGAAGGAGATTCAGCTTCGGCCTAAAATGGAGACTACCTACTGGGCCTTAGGCAATGAGGCCCACATGCAGGCCCATTTCTCGATGCCACTCTGGCAACGGTGGGCGGGTAAGATACTATTCAAAGTTCAAAGTTCACTTGATCTCACATACTCTTGTTAAGTTATATTATTTGGTATGGCCAACCGGCTGATACCGAGGCAAGATCTCGAATCAACTTATTGGACTGAGTAGCCTTATGGTTATACTCTCTCAATATCGAGAATGACAGCAAAGATCTTCACCGAATTCATGATTCGACTCTTCCTCTGAGTATCACCCGTTGGACATATTCTTTGAACCCGTCTATAGCCGCAATCACCCTAAAAAGTTCATCTTCCATATAAATATGTGATTCATTATCGATAATAAAAATACATTTTCAATTATAAATTAAAAGAGTAAATAATCAAGAATAGAATACATAAATATCTTAATTTTAGATACATAATTATCTAACTTTTTTTTCATAAGAAATTTAATATTAAAGCATTATATGGGGTGGCTTTTCTTTGCATTTCTTTTCTTTTCTTTAATCAAAATGTAGAATTTAATTTTTGGCCCGGCATTTAGTGGGGTTCCTCCCCTCTCACTTCGCATTAGTTGTCCAATTGTAGGCTCCCTTATGCTTTCGTGGCTGCACGTCCAATTTTCTTAATCAAAATATATAATTAAATGGCCCTCTTTTTCCATTGAAAAAATTTATTTATTTAAAAGAATACAGGGATAAAAACAGACTCTATTGATATCAAATTAAGAATAATATTAACTTATTTAGTGTACGGCTATTTTATCTTATTTGATAAATGAATAAGCCAAAAACAAAGTGGTTGGTCGCGAGGTAATTAATACAATATTCAACGTGAGTCCAAAGCGGGAATAAATAGAAAAAATAATTTAATTAGTTTAATATTTCGGTGCCGTGCTTGGAGCAGACGGAGAGAGTGTAGACATTGGCAGGTATAGAATTATTAAGAAAATATTACAATTTCGAAAAAGGAAAAATAAATTTAGAAGGAAAACCCATGTGTCTATGGTCAAACATAGGCAAGTTAAGGTTAGCAGAAACCTAAGAACCCACAAATCATAGGAAACAAAGATCTCGCGCTGTGAAAATGGTTTTTACTGGTAGCTTATTTAAACTAACTACGTTAATTTAATACGGTATATTTTTAAGTTACATCGAAACTGTAATTAATGTTTATCCATATGGATATATATGAACCTTAAATAGTGTATGGAAGTGGCGATTATTGGACCGGGGGAGTCCGAAATAAGCTCCTAATCATGTGACCCGAATTGCACGCTACTTGGTGTGTATCCTAATCACACTCAGGCACTCACCACTCGCTCACAAAGTCACATGTGCAGAAACATTTCTTTAACAGCACTTTCAATGCCCGTACAAATATAGGACATGTTGAAATTGCTACTTTCAAGAAATCAAATCGTGGGGATTTTACCGATCACGATTGATCGAACTTAAGCTGCCAATATGAGTCAATGAGTTATAACTTATTAGATCTTCGGATATTAAGTAATTATGCCGAAACTATTCGATAAAATAAAATTTACATAAAATTAATGGGTTGGTTACACGGGCGAGAATCTCTGGAAGTGTGAAAGGAGGCAAGTTATTAATGTTTCCTCAATTGTCGATTCCGATATATAGAAGAATCCTTTGACCCAACCCACCGTGGGCGTGATCGAGTGGTTCATCACTCATCATCCCAATGGGAGGACTCGAGTTCGAGTCCCACCTGCGGCGGGGAGCTCTTAACCCCTTAAATAGGTCGACCCGGAGCGATCCGGATTAGTCAGCTGGACAAAGTCCATCTGGATACCGGCGGTTTATACTAAAAAAAATAATCCTTTGACCCACCGATAGTCCCAACTTCTTGTACTGTCGGTACGCATCTCGTACTGTGATATATNTCCTTTGACCCACCGATAGTCCCCGTGGAAAACTCCTTCTACTGTCGGTACGCATCTCGTACTGTGATATATGAGTATGTACTCGTTTTTTTTTTCTGAATAAAGCGAGAGTATAGTCTTNTGTTTTTTTTCTGAATAAAGCGAGAGTATAGTCTTCTGCCTTGAGATCTCTTGAATAGAAAAGAGCTCTCGATCCATATGTACTCCAAACGGACTTAAGGGGCTTGTGAAGAATCCAACCACGTCGATCATGATCCAGTGCAATGTGCAAGAGCTACCTGGCGGATCGGTCCCTGTGCTCGTGCAGAAGCTCGAGGGCTTTCTGCAACGTCGGCTTGAACCTCTCGACGTCGAGCTTCACATTCTGCTTGTCCAGGTAGACTGACTTGAACCTCTTCCAGTCGCCCTTATGGAAAGCAAACGGGTCCCTGAACACGATGTGATCGAGAGGGAACTGTTGCACCAGAGTGCTCTCATTCAAGCTTACCTTGTACTCCAAGTAACCTATGCCCATTCCCTTTGAGGGCTCCCCAAAGTAGTTCCTCGAGATCCACTCCACGTTTCCGATGGGCACGATCTGCACCAGCACTGCGTTGTCGGCGAGGAAGAGGATGTTCGTCAGCCCAGCGCCGTGGACTCCCATGACCACGTCGCATGAGTTCACCACCTCAGCGACCCGTTGAATATTCATGCCTGGCTCGGCGACCACCACCTCAAACCCTAGCCTCTTGGCCATCCCGGTGATCTCATCTACGTTCACGAATGACCGGGTCCACTTCCTTGACACGATCAGGAGACGGGGCTTGGCTTTGCCTTCCACATCAACACCCACTCGAATCGCCGATCTCCTCTTCAGAGAATATGAACTTCTCAGAAACTCTCGGAAGTCCCTCATTGTGTAGGTGGACCTTGACGGGTCGATGCTGAGCTCGTTGTGGCGCTTGAGACCCACGATCGCACTGGGGAAGCAGTGCACCTCTTTGGTCTCACCGTCTATATCGATAATTTCGTACTTTGACAAGTTCTCCAAGATCTTTCTGAACTTGTTAACCCACCACTGGCGCTTGTTCGTGACTAGGAACTGGACTTCTCGGTCGAACGGCCTCGATGTCAGGTAGAGTGGGACGACAATGTCGGTGAAGCTGTGGAAATAGTTCCCCGAGTACCCTCCGACCGAGAATAGTACAGCCGGGACAGAGTGGTTCTGGGTACACCGTGGAATGTTTTCTCGACCCGATACCATTCTCACGGACCACTCTCTGACGGAGCTCAGCGCCCCCTTGTCTTCTTTCCTCGCATACGGTCTAATTTTCCAAGGATCTCGATTCTCTTCCAGGATCTCCGGTTCGGAGGACACTATGATGACGGAGGAGGAGCTCGGCTGGACCCGAATGTCACCCTTCAGGTCACAGATATCAGTTCTTGGGCCAGTGATGCTGCAAAGTGGCTTCATTTTCACTGCCGCGGCTTCCGCGACTGCAGAATCACCAGTGAAAATCATTTAACTTCCAAAAACAGAACAGACCTTTCTGGAAAACTTGTGCGTGAAAACCCAATTCGAAATCGGAGAATGTTGAAGTACCATATCCCCTGTGGTCCGTAGTATCGTGCATCATGGTTGCATTCTCCACCGGCTTCGTCGTCACGATTTCTTCAACTGCAGAACCGAACATTGAAAAGATCCAGTTCATTCGCAAGTAAGTACTTCAAAGCATTTACTGAGGTACAAAGTTGTTGGAGGTCTGAGACTCACATTTTGCAGTATCGACTGTCTGCTCGGGTTTTGCTGTCACATTTTCTGCCACTGCAAGATCAAACGAAGAGGCATTACGAATCAAACAAAGAAAGAAATTAGAGGCATAAAGAAGAAGAAGAAGAAGAAGAAGAAGCTAACCGGCGATGGTTTCTAGTTTATGAGGAGAGGTTGTTTCTTCGACTGCAAAGATTTTGTGACCGGCTCCCATGATCGACAACCTCAAATTCACTGCAAAACAACCACAAGTCATTTGCCAACAACAACAGAACTCCTTAAGTAATTTGCACCGTTAGTTGTTCAATGTCTCGACGTTTTCCTGCTTCCAGCTGGCTCGTCAAGAGTGAAAGCAAAATAGTCCTTATAAGCATGACACAGAGCACCCTAACTCTAAGTGACTGCTGCAAATTACACCTCGAAATGGAAACAAAAGTTTGTACATATTGGAATCCCGGAAACCGTTTCCCATGAAGATCAGCATTTTTCATATATTCGAGGTGTAGCCGAGGAAGAAAGAAGACGTAAGTTTTACTTGAAAACCATTAACAGACACGACACAGCAATAGGTTTCTTGTTTTCCAACCTANCGGAAGAAAGAAGACGTTGTAAGTTCACTTGAAAACCATTAACAGACACAGCAATAGGTTTCTTGTTTTCCAACCTAGACGAGAAGAGGCACCAGAGGCAAACTTACGGACAGGGAGGGGCCCCAAGTAAGGCTCGAAGACGGTGCAGAAGCTCAGAGCAATGAGGCAACATGCAGCAAATGCTCCATAGCCCAACTTCCTCTGCTCATGCTTGCTGAAACTCCTTGCAAGAATTGCACTGTACATTTTCCTTTCTCAGCAACCTTCTGAGAAGTTGCTCTGTAGAAGATGACCGGAGAGACCTCTAGCGTGTCAAGCCCATTTACGCCATTTTATAAGAGAAGAAGAGCGTGTGCATAAGTTTCTGTAATAGGATTATTCACCCATTTAAATTTGAATCAGATTAATTTATTAAAAATAAAATTATATAAATCACACACTAGACTTGAATATTAGATGTGGTCAAGGGAAAAATCACCGAACCGCCCACTCTAAACCACATCAACTTATCGGACTTTACTCTCTTTTTTTCCTCATATATGCGGTCCAACATCCAATTTTATAATCAATAAGTTATGTTAAATCTATTTTTAAGCTTGTCTTACCCATTAAACAGTTTCTCCTAAATGTAAATTTTAAGACTAAGATATGAAATGTAATGTTGGAAAAAAGTGCCTGACCATAATTGTGTTACTGGTGCTCACGTTTTTAGTTGTAGCCCATGGGTTGATATGATTTTGTTATATATATATATGACTTTTGTGAAATCAAGGGATGAAAGGGTCCTCTTGTGTTGACCTTTGGGACACAGCTTAAACATCCCTTTTTATCATCAATGATTGAGTTTGGTAAAACTGTTTCCTATGGAAGAACGAATTTCGTGCCATAATTTGAGTAGGGAAAGTTGCCGGCAGCTCGACTTTGGGCTTGCCATCAATTGATTGTATATCGGGTTCTACGCGTTTATCGAACGAAAATTTCCGCACGACTTTGAGGTACGAAACCCAATACCGGACGGATTACGAAATAGCGAGATTGATATATACAGTGTGCCGCCCTTTGAGAAATCTAGATTACGAGTGAGATTAAGAATCGTTCTGAAAGATTCCGAGGACGACCCGGCGGATCGAAACAGGAATACAATAGAGGAGCCAAAAGGGAGGGGAGGGATCAAGTTGGTGGAGAATGACATTCTAACAATCCATTTTGTTTTTCTCTTAGTAGGGCATGGGCTGCATGCATGATCACGAAGAACATAGTGTGCACCAGCCATTCGATTAGATGTCCCTTTTCCTTCCTCCTTTAAATAATGATTATTTCTCCTACTAATATGGAAAAATAAGAATATTCCACATCTACTTTTCTTGAATAAGGTATTGAGTCCGAAATAATTAATCTTAAGAGTGAGTTTTACCTCTTATGAAGATGGTCTAATTCAAATTTCGAATCGATCGTGACTCGTTAAATTTTCTAAATATTAGGCAGCATGTGCGACATGTGAAAAAACAGGTTTTCTTCTCAGAGGGATACGTGTGGGCTCGACAAGAGTTTGGTTTAGAAGAAACGGTATAGTAGGTGAGGGGATATTGTCACTGATTAATGATTATAGTTGGCACGACTTACCCACAATAATCATGCTAATGATAATTATTTGCTCGTGCGTGTTTGGATCCTCCCCAGTAATTTCACTGAAAAATCTCGGTTTGCAAAGAATCTGACGAGTTCCAATTCACAAAGGTCTTAGGTGAATCGGTCTACGAAAAAGTCTCACCAAACTCAAATGATAATCAATTCATGTGTAAGTACTAACTAATATGTGTCCGTTAACTCGGTGAGTTTCCATTGGAAGTAGAAGCACCAATAATATTCATCCAACTTAAATGATGGTTTAAGCTTGATTAGGTGATTTATATGGAAGATTAAGACACACAAAGTTAATTCCATCATGACTTTTTTTTTAAAACAAAAGGAGAGAAAAAATAATATCCGAAGTTCCAACATCATCGATCTAACAATCAAAATATTACNAAACAAAAAGAGAGAAAAAATAATATCCGAAGTACCAACATCATCGATCTAACAATCAAAATATTACATGTTTAATTTTCATAAAAAAAAAACTTATCGTGTCTCTTCATCTCCCTCCTTTGGTGCTCCTTTTTAGGCTCATGACAGGTCGAATAAGTTCATGGTTAAGTATACTTACGAACGAGAGGTTTGACAGAGCTGAGTGTGGTAGCTAGCTGCTCACGAAACGTTCAAATGGTGGCCCTATCCGCCCGAGTAAACCGGTGGTTTAAGTGAATTCCATGAAGGGAAGCTTCTAATTAGCAACACTCTGGTCAACTTGGGGTTGTTGGGAGAGATTCCTACGCCGAGTTCATGTCGGTGCACCACATAATGTCTATAGAAATTCATAATTAATCTTTTTAGGGAGACTCTACCAGCTTCCAATGATTTGCTATGAGCAGACCAGCTTCGAATTAATTATTTTCCGGGGAAAGAAATTGACTATTTCCATTTGATCATAGGGAAGAACGTGCACTACCCTAAATGGGCATGACAACCCACGTAGTCATCACCCGATTTTATTAAATAATAATTTAAATTTGAGCCATATTTATAAAAAAAATTCACGGTGATAAAAAGTTATTACTAAAAAAAAAGAAAAAAATATTATAAAATAACTTTATGAAATTATGAATATCTCTTACAACTTTCTTTACCCCTCCATTTACATACTTAAATTTATTATTTATTTATATAAAATTAATAGTACCATTAAAAAAATTATAATGAGATGAGATATAAAATATTATTTAAATTATAAAATATAAGAAAATCTATCATTCTAATCTACTATATAATTGATAATTTTGTATGAAGCATGGCTAGTCAACTTTATAATGAATTTGATATCAACATCGTTACATTATAAGAAACATCAAAAATTACTATAAGGACAGTTTTGGTCAAAATTTTTTCAGGTAGTTTGAACTGCGACACCGTCATATTAAGTAAGAATGTAAGATTATCTTAATTATAAAATTTAACGATACAGTTTAAATACTTTTGAAATGGATTAAAAGTAAAAATTTTATTTACTATGCCTTAGAACCTTAATTCGTATAATTTTATATAATTTTATATTACGATAAATTTTCCCACATGGTGTATAATTTTGAATGGAAAAAAAATAAAAAGAGGAATTACAATTTGAAACAACCGTCGGCTGGATTAGGTTTGGGGCAAGGTCAGACAAGCTTCCACAAGTTAAGGGAATGGATTGAGTGATATATAAAATGAAGGATCAAATTGAAATTCCTCTCGATTCTCTTTGCCACGTCATTCGGAAAAACATGACGTTGGAGACGTTGCCGCCCCCGCCTCCCATCTGCTTCAATCTTACCAACCCGATGAGGCGGCGTCCGACAAGCCGCGGCTGCTTCCTCCATTTCCGGCCGCCGCCACCGCCGCCCCCATCCGACCTCCGCAGGAGCGGTACCGTGTCTTCCGTATCGAGCCCCGTAACACGAAAACTTCGATGGGCTTGGATCGGCATCACTGTATCCGCCTACTCCAGTGCTGCGCCGCCATACGGCCCACAATCCGTCACGTCTGGCAGCTCCACCCGCTCCTCTTGAAGAATGGCCTCCTGGGTTCAGCCGTCACGGTCGCTAACCGCCTCCTTCAGCTGTACCTACGGTGTGGTCACTTGATAGATGCACGCAGAGTTTTTGAGGAACTTCCGCATAGAAACCGCTTCACCTGGAATGCGCTCATAGAAGGGCACACGAAATCAGGGGATTTGATGAGTTCAGTGGAAATTCTCAGATCAATGCCCGACAAGGACGAATTCTCGTGGAATGTGGTTATTTCCAGTTTCATCAAGTCAGGTGACCTTGCTAAGGCGCGCGGCCTGTTCGATGAAATGCCCGTGAAAGATGGAATGTCTTGGAATTCTATGATTCATGGTTATGTGAAATATGGACTCCATGGAGAGGCAATTAGGCTGTTCAGGGACATGAATTTCAATCCTACCGAAAGGGCAAAGATGGACTCTTTTGTCTTGGCGACACTTTTAGGGATTTGGGTTCGCACGGAAGATATTGAATATGGGAAGCAAATCCATGCTTATACTATTACTTCTGGAGTCGAATTTGACTCTGGATTGGTTAGTTCACTTATAAAGTTGTATGTGAAGTGCGGAGATTTGGAAGGTGCAACTTGGGTTTTGAACTCGTTGCATCAACGCGATGACTTCTCTTTATCAGCTCTCATCTCAGGGTATGCCAATCAGGGCAGAATCATAGAGGCAAAACAAATATTTAGCCAGGCAACTAACCCGTGTGTGGTCGTATGGAATTCTCTGATCTCAGGACTAGTCTATAACAACAAGGAAACCGAAGCTCTAGCTCTATTTATTCAGATGCGTAAGACTTCGGTCTCCGAAGACTTCTCTACGTTGGCCACTATTTTGAGTGCCTGCAGTAGTCTACATTTTCTCGAACAGGGCAAACAAGTCCATTCTCATGGAATCAAGACTGGCTTTGCTAATGACATTATTTTTGCTAGTGCTCTTATAGATATGTATCATAAATGCAGAAGCCCTCAAGATGCTTGCAAGTTTTTTCATGAGCTCAGATCTTATGACACCATCCTATTGAATAATATGATTACTGTATATTCCAACTGTGGAAAAATCGAAGATGCGAAATGGGTATTTGATTCGATATCGTGTAAGAGTTTGATTTCTTGGAATTCACTGATTGTAGGTCTCAGTCAAAATGGGTGTTCCATTGAAGCATTGTATCTTTTCTGTGAGATGAATAGGTTAGGCCTGAGAATGGACAGTTTCAGCCTTGTTAGTGCCATCAGCGCTTGTGCTAGTATTTCTTCTTTTGATCTTGGGGAGCAGATCTTCTGCAGAGCTTTCATCATTGGACTTGACTTAGACTCAGTTTTTTCTACCTCCCTCATCGATTTCTTCTGCAAGGGTGGTTTTGTCGAGATAGGAAGAAAAATATTTGATGGAATGATAAAATCTGATGAAATCTCTTGGAATACAATGCTCATGGGCTATGCCACAAATGGTCATGGAATTAAGGCCTTGAGTTTGTTCGATGAAATGAGGTGTTCCGGTATGGGACTCACTGGTGTTACCTTCACAGGGGTTCTTTCTGCCTGTGATCACTGTGGACTGGTTGAAGAGGGAGAGAAATGGTTCAATGCAATGAAACAGGATTATGATATTGATCCTGGGATTGAGCACTATTCTTGCATGGTGGATCTCTTCTCTCGTGCAGGAAGGCTCCATGAGGCAATAGATCTAATAGAACGAATGCCTTTTACTGCCGATGCTACAATGTTGTCATCAGTGCTGAGGGGTTGTGGAATCTACGGGAATATGGTTCTTGGGAAGAAGGTGGCAGAGAAAATTATGGAGCTTGATACGCAGAATTCAAGTGCTTATGTACAGTTATCAGCCATGCTTGCAGAGTCCGGGGACTGGGAAAGATCTGCTATTGTTAGAGACGTGATGAGAGGTATGCAAATACAGAAGAGTCCAGGCTTCAGCTGGGCCGAGTGTTGAACTCAAGAGGGTTTTGTTCAGACAAAGTATCAGGTTGTTGAGCGTTCTTAACATTCACACTGTTAAGAGAGTCCCGCATAAGAAAAAAGCTGGAAAAATAATCTCATTTGCCTAGGCATCTTTGGGAGATATGGCCCACATTTCCATACATGCGACTCGGTTCAATCTGCTCGAACTTGGAGGAGAAGTGAGAGGACAAAGCATTTGAGACAGGGAGTCTTGAGGCTCTGCAATGGTGATTGTCATGGCGCTATTTACACTACAGATCTCCATGCCGGTCCAGGGAGAATTCGCAACATATCGGGAGGTGATTAAAGGTAAGTTTTTCATTTTGAATATTTCAATTTTATATGTCCAGTCTGTGTGGTATGACAGCACATAATGTGAGAGGGACTATTGCGGTGGGTGATTACTGACCCATGCAGCAAATGCAAATCCAAGCTCGAA
Source organism: Sonneratia caseolaris (assembly GCA_900006705.1). Lineage (NCBI taxonomy): Eukaryota > Viridiplantae > Streptophyta > Magnoliopsida > Myrtales > Lythraceae > Sonneratia > Sonneratia caseolaris. The sequence continues at coordinate 424,127 of CXYZ01007473.1, forward strand.
AGCAACTGCCCAACCCAACTAACAGTTGTTGGGGACAACCGGTAGCTGTTTTAAGTGATTGATGAGGCTGTTTGTCGATTTGATGCAGTTGCTCCTCGGTTCTTTTTCAGGAGCGAAGTATGGAGTATGAGATCTTAGGAAGCCTTATTGCGTGATGGACTTCCTGGAGGAACAAATTTTAGGCCCATGATTGAACCATGGGCCACTGGGTCTCGAGAAATGTGGGTCTCTTAGTCCTGTCATAGATGGGGGCTTTTCAGCTCAATATGACTTCTCTCGAACGACAGAAGGAGCAGGAAAATGGGGGACGTGAGAGCTCGACGGACAGAAATCGAACCAGGAGATCCTCTTTCCACATCGACAGTGTTTGCCAAGTGCAACCACAACCTGTACTCTCTTGACCATTCAATTTCAATGTTAAGCGGCTCTTTTTCGATCTTCGTTATAACATAAAAATGGGCCATCTGATCTTCTTATCTGAACGCTCCCACTTTACTTCATGCATAGATATCTAATTATCCGACAAGTCTCCGCGATGCAGGCACGATTGGGAGGGACTGGAAAATATCGAGAATTCGCATACAATTTGTTCTCCATTTGAAAATTCAAATGGGTCTTATCTTTCCAGCCGCGCGGGAGTCTCGCATGAATGAAGGGCCCTTGCAAGAACTCAAGCCGATGAGCTCTGATCTTCAGTCGTTCCCAACAGAGTATACCCGGCCGAAACATAACAGAAGACGGGAGACCAGCTCGACCGCCCTCGGGGCTTACAAGGGCGTCGAAGAGGGCCGCTTGAGGAACGAGAGCTAGCTGCTCCTCAAGTCGAACCCAGTCCACAAGAAGGTCCCCGTGCTGGTGCACGGCGAGACCGCTATTGCAGAGTCGCTGGTCATACTCGAGTACGTCGATGAGGTGTGGAACGGGGAGACCCAGTCCCGTCTCCTCCCGGCCGATCCATATGAGAGGGCCTAGGCTCGGTTTTACACCCGGTTTATCGATGAAAAGGTGCAAAATTACGCATGACGGGTCGACTCCCAAGCCGAGCCGTCTTGACTTATCCTCCTTTTCTGTGTCCTAGGTCGTGTTNACGAAATTACGCATAACGGGTCGACTCCCAAGCCGAGCCGTCTTGGCTTATCCTCCTTTTCTGTGTCCTAGGTCGTGTTCGGTGCGTGGGTCACCTGTGCTGCTGAGGGGAATGAGCAGGAGAAGGCTGTAGAGGCGGCAATTGGGTTTCCAACGATCCTCGAGAAGCAGATCGAGGGGAAGAAGTTAATCGTAGGGGAAAAATGTCAGTGCAAGATCGAAGGTAACCTGAACTCGGCAGAATTGGAAAATGGCAAGATCGAACATGAAACTCACGGCGTCTTTTCGGGGCCTCTGACGCAAAGCAACAACCCGAGCACTAGGACGAGATGCAAGTGCAATAAGAAACAGGAAGAGAGATGAGAATATTAATCGGAGGAACTCAAGCGTGAACAAAAATGGAATAACAAGAGATTTCAAGCTTTTGTAAAGCTCAAGTTATGATCAAGCAAATCTTATCCAAGCACCAAATCAAGTATAAGAAAGGAACTCATAATGTATGTGTTCCGCAGACCCCGCAAGACTTTCAACACTTTACTAAAAATTTGCTCGACATACTCAGAGCATCACTCTCCCCCTTCAAACAATTGGAGACATGGAGACGTGAAAGGCAACCTCCCGGGGTATGTGACCGGGCATCATTGAGCAGAATAACAATAAGCTCTACCATGGACGGTTTGATAATCACTGAGCGAAACTGTCGCAATCTTTATCCCAACCCCAGGCATTCGATTTCTGTCTGGGTGGGAAGCTCTGTTCATCAAAACGAGACATGGAGTTACGTGTCAGATAGGGCTGACAAATTCAATGTCCCAGGGGAGGAGAAGAGGCAATGGGCTTTCAGAATCCTCACCTATGGACCAAAATTTTGGTTAAGCTCTAGCAATTGAAGGTAAATCCGTGACCTTTCCAACAGCAACTGTTTTCCCTGTGATAAGAGAGATACAATGTGAGTTTACAGCTTGTAATGAACCAAAATTCCACAAAGTTGTACGTATGGCCATTTCCCATCACCTTCTGTACGGAGAGTGAATCTCCCAAGCTGTGCGAAATCAGAGAACGTTTCAACACATATCATGTTATTCACCTGAAAGTTCCCCAGGAAGATCAAATTATAAGGACAAAACTAGAAAAGCTTCAAGTAGCATTGGTACTAATTTACGGATGTTCAGCAGTCAGAAGGAATGTGGACAATCTTGTTTCTTCTGTTGAGCAATGTAGCAAAGGTAACCTGAACTCGGCAGACAACAACAGCACCATTCTTCACAAAGAGAACTTTTTTCTTCATCGGCTTCTTCGTCTTTGGATCTATTTGCTTCACAAGCTCAACAATCTCACATTCCTCAACAACAGCATGGATATGTAGGACAGCCTTATAGCCAGCTGTAAAGATTGCCTACAGCAGACCTCTACTTTAGTATATACAGAGAAGCATAACAAAAATATCACACAATGTCAGTGCAAACACAAAATATGTCAAAAACACAGAGAGGTACATTGTCCAGCAATTCAAGGATCTGCAACTGGGCAGTAAATTCTGTTACTGCTGCAATTGGTTTTTCTGCGGAACAACAAAAATTTGTCATAGTTGTGAAATTGGCAAAAGCAAGTATTTCCGAGCATAATATTTTCTTTATGTGCACAGTGAAAAGTAATCAGATTGCATTTGGGTACTATCTTCTCCAGCATTTCTCGTATGAACTACAGATGTTCTGGGACATACCAATGCCAGACAGGACAAATCCAGACAGTATATCCTCCTCTTCAATTCCAGATAATCTAACCCGAAGATTTTCACCTGGTCTTGCATGTCCTACTTTATCCTCATCACGGTATATAGCAAGCACTTTTACATTAGCCTGCAAACATCAGTAAATATAAACTCCTCACAACATGCAATTAATGTATTCCACAGTTGATAACAAAGTGGGTCTCCTGAATAGGCTCAGAGAAACAGGCTCAGAAAATCACCTTGTTCGGCATAACCACCAGGGAATCACCTTCACGTATGCTTCCAGATTCCACTTTGCCCATAACAACAGTTCCCATATCTTTAAATTTGTCAATGATTGGCATCCTACAAAGCACATATGCAAACATAAGAACTAATAACAAATTTAAAAAAAAAGTACTAGCCGAACTACAAGTTAAAGATGATCTACGAGCTGCTTCTCTTTTTCTGAAACAGAAATGTGATACCTATTTTCATTTAATTAAAAAAAACATAACAAGGAAGAAAGTGAGAGAATGGCAAGCAGATCGAACCTGAAGGGACCATTTGGATCCCGGGGAGGAACCTCAACTGAATCAAGCGCTTCAAAGAGGCAGGGTCCGCTCCACCAGGGACAAGTACCTTTATCTATTCTTGTTTTAATATTGGAACCAACCAGGCCGGATATCGGTAGAAATTGGACATCTGTAATTCAAATTTGAACACAACATATCACAGAGAACACATATTGCATAAATAGAAAAATTGCAAAGAGCCAAAATCAAGGCTGGAGATTTAATATTCAAACCGAAGCAGATATAATCGGGTCTCAAGAGAACTGTATGATGGGGGGGGGGGGGGGGTGGCGCGGGAATAGGTCTCATGAAAAAAAATACAATACAACATGAAGCAAATTATGAATATTCCATCAACAGAGAAGAAAATAAAGGGAATGTACATTCAAACTAGGGCATTAGGGACACAATAAGCAAGTCTTGTTTTAGGGTGAATGTCAGATGGGCTATACTACACACCCAGCTATCATAAAGGAAAAGCAATAAAACTTTGCCTTCAGATCACTGTGAACTAAAACTCAAACCAACTGAAAATCAAAATCAAGCTTTACAAAGTCCCACAAAGTACATTTTACAGAAAAAAGTATAAGAAATTCCTTGCATGTTCTTCAGACTTGCCAGATAGGGCTGGCAAAATAAGCAAAAGCAATCACCCCTATAGATCAAAACATAGTAATGTGTGTTCTTGAATGGAAAAGCTAGAGCAACTGATGGTGATACATCTTATCAAAAGTTTGCCATTGCTATGAAATTTCACACAAAAATCCAATTTATCTTATTTTCCTTGATTCCCATGGTATTTTGTTATAGAAGGCTCATTTTATATTCCAGGGAAATATATAAATTTGGAGGAGGACAGCTAATTTCATTTGCACGGAAGTTCTTAGTAACAGTAAAAACAGAATTTAGTATGTCCAGCAACATTATATAAAATATTGGCACCATACTGAAAAAAGGCACACAAAACTGGTGCAAATATATCAATTATTAAATAAAAGGAAGCTTCTCCAAATGTACAACAACCCAAACCATCAGAAGAAGCACTTCATCAAAGTTCTAAAAGTGTTCTTCCGTACCTCTCTTCACATTGTAGCCTGAAGATTTCAGGAAAGGGATCATTTTCAATTCAATTTCATGGTACCTGAGTTGAAAAGAGCCAGCAAGAAGAGATTTAAGGGGGGAAAAAGGAAAGATTCCTAGAACACCAATGCATGAAAAATGTACTAATGCTTAAAAAGACAGATTGAAAGCATGTGTATGCAAATCACCTGTCTTTTGACCAATTCACAGTGGGATCATCCATTTTATTTACAACAACAAGCAGCTTTGACACCCCCAGAGTTTTAGCAAGCAGGACATGCTCACGTGTCTGTCCACCTTTTTCATAGCCAGTCTCAAACTCACCCTTCCTAGCAGAAATTACCTGAGAGAGTGTACATATGAATTAACATGAGAGAGTGTTCATAGCCAGTCTCAAATTCACCATTCCTAGCAGAAATTACCAGAGAATGTAGATATGAATAGATAGGATGTGAGAGGGAAGAAGAGAAGAGGGGAGAAGAGAAAGGGTGTGTGTGTGTGTGTGTGTGTATGTGAGAGAGAGAGAGAGAGAGAGAGGGAGAGAGAGATGATAAAAATAAAATAAAATTCAACCACGACATACAAGTACTCCAATATCTGCTTGGGATGCACCGCTGATCATATTAGGAACATAACTTTTATGGCCCTAAACAAGTAAGAGAGAGGAAAGAAAAGTGAAAAAGGATCATCAACCAATTTTAACAAATTATTATCTGCAGTATTAGCACTAGCTAGTTCCAGATTGAGCTTTCATTTTTCTTTGAATTAGTGAGCAGTTCACAACACAGCACAAACTGATCTAACAATGAACATCATGTTGAAACAAAGGCTGCTTTCTGACTATTGAAAGCTTCCTACAGTTGACTGAACACCACTCACCGGTGCATCTAAAATTGTAAACCTAGTTGATTCTGTTTCAAAATGTGCTCTCCCAACTTCAACTGTTTTCCCCTGCAATCATGTAAACATATATTTTTTGCAAAAAAACATATATCTTAAGTAAAGCTAATTGAAATTCTGTCAGGACAGCAACACACAAAAAAAATTTTCAAAGTGAAATTTCACCACATAATTTAGAGACAACTAATACCTTAACCCTCTCCTCTTCATTTGTGTCCATGATATATGCCATGTACCTAACATACAAAGCAACAATAGTAAATCGCAAAGTAAATATCCACTTAACAAATCAAAACCATAAACACACAAAACAGAGAAGATGAGGACAAGAAGTGGGAGACTTCTTTACATACTGCATCATAACCATCTACGAAGCAATGATATGTGCAGCAGTTATTACTAATTATATATATCTAGAATATTTTCCATCTATGAGAAAGAGGACTTAGAAGAGTCCAATGCAAAAAACTAAAGTAGATAGTGCTAACCAGCTCTCTCTACTTTTGTCCTTTGCTTCTTTCTCATATTTTTGAATTGTGCGATCATCAACCTGACCACTAAGAAAGAGTATCTGGCCACCAATTGTTGATTTTCCAGCATCTGCACACGACATGGATCAAGCATATGGAGCAAATGATATGAGAGCCCAGGTCAGAGGAAACAGAAGTGGGAAAGAGGCAATTTAACAAATTGACTGAGGCCTGTGTAAATATGGCTGCCCAAATATTGTTTTATCTTTATGTCCAGCCTAATCAAATTGATCATAAAAACTAATCAAATGGCATTAAATTACTTAAGAGCAACTATAAGTACAGACTATATTTCTAGCCTCATAACCATCTAGCTTTCTTCCAATGCTTAAGTTTTGACTTGCACTCATCACACCACGCTTTCACAAAGTACAAGTCCCAGCGAGCAACACCTTATTCACATGCCAAAACAAACAGAAGATATTGATTCGGATTTTAAAAATTAGCAACTCTTTCAGAATGAACTGCAACAGTACAAAAGACAAGCAACAACAAGAAGCAAAGGGAAGTAGAAAGGAAAAAGGTTTAAAATTTTTTATTGAGTTTAAATCAATATGAAAACTAATGTAACCACATCTTAACATCCAGAAGATGAATCAGGCAAAAAGAATTAACCTACCAACATGACCTATAAACACAACATTTAGATGCCTCTTCTTTTCTTCCTCATTGTCATCTTCTACACCAGCATCAGCAGCAGGAATCACTTCCTTTTCCTTCCCTTTATATTAAGAGCAACAGGTATAAATGAGGCATTGCATGCAGAATTAGAACAAAAATTAAAAAATAAAAAAAATCCCTTCCATCGGTGGAAGTGGCGTACTGGTGACTAAAAGAAACAGCAAGAATTTCCAAATTGGCACCTTTTATATCTGCTTGTACAGGCTGCGAGGTGACAGGAATCTCTTCCTTTGCACCTAATACAATCACAAGGCAAACTTCTTTAACTGTGAACCCTTTGAAGCATAATTCCAATAAGTCTTATAAATAAGAAGGATGTTTGCTTCACTTAATAAGCATAAAAAAAGACACTTATGGCCTAATTCACTTGTGGAAAATAAAACAGAAGCTAAAGAAAGAAAAGTCATGCACAGACATGCACACGGAGGAAGGAACAAGGAGATGCCCCCGTATTCAACATAAACAATGACGCAACTGTTATGGTTCCTGAAAATTTCTCATGATTTCCCAGTTTATTTACCTTTAAAAAAATGAATTCATGGGAAACTGAAGCCCCATTAATCCACAGAACTTATAATTATAGTCCTGTTAGCATCTGCTAATTGCAAGATACTATTATCATCTCCTTTTTGAATGGAATGTAGGATATATCCATGAATGGAAATAAAACACAGGATATCTGAACCTGGAGGCCTTTCATTAAAATGTTCACGACTTCAAAATGCCAGAAAACAATATCAATCAATTCTACCACCAACCTTCCACGATTTCATCCACCTGTTCTGCTTCTGGCTTGGGATCTTCAGGATTAACAGCCCCATTACAGTCTTCTGCTAAAGCTCAACCAAGCATCCAGAAAGAACATTTGAAAAGGAAATAGTAAAAGAAACATTTTTCTTTGCACCACAGACAAGGCAAAAGAGATAGATATGCCATCCTCCCTAAGTACCTGCAGAGTCGAGCTGCAGCGAGCGGATTTCTTCCTCAAGATCTACATATAAGAGATAAAAAAATCGAAAAGGATAGTTTCCAGTTACTTTCACAGTTCATCACAATCCCAACAAGATTCCATTTTCAAGAACAATCGGTAAAAATAATGAGAATCCACAGTTCTGAATTTCTGGCGAGAGAACAGCCCAGATAATTGAATGAATAGGGGAAAAAAAAAGGCGAGAGAATAAGGCCAAGTTCCTCATTCAATAACTGAATCCGAGCGTCCAATCGATACCTCGGATGTAGCAGCAGCAGCAGCAACAAGTAGAGAAACTAAGACCTATCCGAGTGTTCTCATATCACGAGGACCATCAATCTCAGATCAGAACATCAGAAAGCATGCTTATCTGACTCCCAAGCCATAGATGGATGGATGGATACATAGAGAGAGAGAGGGAGGGAGGGAGAGAGAGAGAGACAGTAGAAGCGTGGAGATGGACGAATAGACCGCAGAGACGTACCCATGTGGAGAGAGATGAGAAGCTGGTAGTGAAGGGGAGCTAGGGTTTTGAGGAAGAGACGACGACGGTGGGCTACTGAGCCGAGAGCTGCGAGCTGAGCAAGGGGGCAACCTACGTTGAGCTTTTCTTCTATAGAGCAACAGACCCCTCGCAAGCCGACCAGATTCATTTTTATATTTACTGTGCTATTGTGGTCAAACTTACATGCGGGGTGGAGATCATCCGTTACCGCGCCACCGTCTCCGTTACTCACTCACGGTGGCTCTCGTCACCCATGATTGGCGTTTTTGTTTGCTCTCTCTCTTTTTTTTTTCTTCTCCTAAAATTTTCAACGAACTTACAATAAAATTTAAGACCACAATAACAGTATCTAATATCCCGCATCCTTGATCAATTATGTCAATATCCAACTTAAAAATTTAAACTTATGAGATTATGGTATTTAATACCATACGTACCAAATATTTTAATCTCTTTTTTAATATAAAATTTCATTCTTCAACATTTTGTTTTATTTCACCGATGGATTGGGACATGAATGAGAAAGTCTCACTCGTGGGGGCTCTCATAAGATAGTGATTTTGTTTGCAATATTTTAAAGAATTCCCTACCAAAGTTATATTTACGTCATGATAATAGCATCCGATCTCTTACGTGTCAAATCATGTGCATGATACTGTTAGATGTTGTTCTGTAGTCGCATTCCTCCGAGTAAGGCCCCATTTCGAGTGTCACAATATTAAAATTCTAATTTGAAAGGGTTTTACTCATTCAAGTATCGATTCAACTCTAGATAAATGAAGTATTTAGACATCTCCAAAGATAATATAGTGCGCATTAAACATAAAAAGAGGTAGGTTGAGATAAGACATGCAAATGAGATGCACAATGTTGAATTTCATTTTCTAAATATATATCGTCATTTAAGATATTACATAACTATTATTTTATTTGAATTCGAGGTATTTTGGAGGTAATACAAATAAGTTCATGTTAGAAAAACAAGATAATTTATCACAGTGATTAATGGCTTGGCTGGTAGAGATGTTCCACTTTTTTCCTTTCGCTAATTATTTCTTTTTATATTTTTAGAATTAGGAATATATTTCTGAAAATGGAAAGAGAAAGGTAGAGGAATTAGTGTTTGAACCGATGGGTTTAATATCCGGTCCGGTCTTGAAAGTGATGTTTGATGGGCTACCGCGTGTTAAAGGCCCCCCAACAAAGACAACCTTTCCAACAGTCTAACGGACTGGCAGCGGCATTATCGTCGGCCCAGATCGCCGATTCGCCTACGCCATGGGTTAATTACACTATAGCCCATGTATTCTTTCCATCTATGCATAAATCCTCCAACAATTTGAGATTCTCAAGATAGGCCCCCCCGTAGGATCAGTCTCGTCAAAACTACCAATCTACCACGATACCCAAAGCACTTCATCCTCCCCGGCATGCTGCATGATGAAGCAAGCACGGGTTTGGAAATTCAACACTTAGCCAGATCAGACTTATTATGACCCGAGCACAACTATTGAATATTGCTCAAATCATATTCTCATTTATACTCGGGATGGCAACGGAGGCAACATGTCTAGTGTGGCACACTCGAACCGGGTACTTTCATTCTCGATTGGTTCGAGAACGTCCATGCTTCCTCCCCTTGCTCATTCAGAAGCTTGAGCCACCCTAATGCAGCCAATACTACAAAAGAAAACTGCTGGGTGAAGGTACCCATTCTCCATGATGTACAATCATTGGTCTTAGTTATTAATCCTCCTATCCCTTCTCCATGGGAATATAGATACATCATCATTGACTTATTAAGTATTGTTCATTCTTTTGGTTCATTTTGTGTCATTGGATCCCTAGAAGGGACAGTCATTTTCCTCATTCATAGAGTAATTAGGGCATGAATACAGATCCTAAATATTTGCATATTCTAAGTTAATTACACTTAATATATAATGAAATATAATATTTTAATGATAAGAAAATATGTCATGACATGACTACATCCCCTTGATTTTGCATGAGGGGCAAATATGAAAATTCAATGTCCATCGCATGTTTCTATGTAAGTAGTTGATGATCTTGAAGCTTACATGTTACGATCGTTGATCCTTCGGGATGTAAAATCTTGAGTTGCATTTTGAGACAAAAAAAGTACAGGGATTATTTTGAGATGGTTACACTTTACAAGGAGCGAACTGATATTAGCTCATCCAATTGCGAGTCCAGGACGAACCCCAAAACCCTAATCGGCGCGTACATAAATAAGTACTCCGATCCGTCCATTGGCATCCGTTGCCTCCGCCTCAAGAGCTCCGCTCAGTCGCCGAGAGTCTAATCCTTGGAAGCTCTACGACAATGGCAGAGGCACTGACTCTCAAGGGCACCATGAGGGCCCACACCGACATGGTTACGGCCATCGCCACCCCGATCGACAACTCTGATATGATCGTGACTTCCTCCCGGGACAAATCCATCATCCTCTGGAAACTTACTAAGGATGACAAGATGTACGGAACACCCTACCGCCGTCTAACCGGCCATTCTCACTTCGTCGAGGACGTCGTCCTTTCTTCTGATAGCCAGTTCGCTCTGTCCGGCTCGTGGGACGGCGACCTCCGCCTCTGGGACCTCAATACCGGTGTCGCCACCAGAAGGTACATGATTTATCGGAGTAAATTTTATTAATGATCTTTCTACCATTACAACTTTTGCGCCTGCCATTTGCTTATGCGAGTCTGTCTAATTTATTGATGACTAAATTTAAACTGGAGATTGCTGTTGATTTTGTCAGTGCCTTATTCTATGATATTTCAATGAGATCCATCCGAGAACAAGTCTAAAAGATAGTCGTTTGTCAGGGTTCTTTATTATTATTTTCTACATACAGTTGCTAGGATATGGTGAAATGATCAGCTGATACTGCTTATTAATGCTCCTAATTTCACTTTGATTATGTTCGTTCGGAATTGCAGTATCCATTGAAGTCAGGTTCTGACGCCTGAGTTCTTCTAATATTTCAACATTTTGACAGGCTACTGTGTACCGTAGTAATGTAATTTGGTAATTGTGTTCTTTCTTGTTCTGCTGATTGCACTATAAGCATCCTATGTTGGACAATTTCTTAGTCTTACTACCAGTTGGTGTCTGTGTATGATGTCAGCTCTCTCTGCGAATACAGCATCTAGTGGCAACAATGTTCACTATTGTAATGGAATTTAGATACGGTTGTTTATTATGTTTTTGCTGGATCTTTTAGGTTCACTGGCCACACTAAGGATGTGCTCTCTGTCGCATTCTCTGTTGACAACCGTCAGATTGTGTCTGCATCTCGTGATCGCACTATCAAGTTGTGGAATACACTTGGAGAGTGCAAGTACACCATTCAGGATGGTGATGCCCACACCGACTGGGTGAGTTGTGTGAGGTTCAGTCCCAACACGCTGCAGCCTACCATTGTCTCTGCATCTTGGGACAAGACTGTGAAGCTCTGGAACCTTTCTAACTGTAAGCTGAGGAACACACTCACCGGTCACTCTGGTTATGTGAACACAGTTGCTGTGTCTCCTGATGGGTCACTCTGTGCCAGCGGAGGCAAAGATGGAATTATTCTGTTGTGGGATCTGGCAGAGGGGAAGAAGCTGTACTCCCTTGGTGCTGGTGCTATTATTCATTCCCTGTGCTTCAGCCCAAACAGGTACTGGCTCTGTGCAGCAACTGAACACAGCATTAAGATCTGGGATCTTGAAAGCAAAAGCATTGTGGAGGATCTCAAGGTTGATTTGAAGAATGAGGCTGACAAGACAGAGGGGACCACAGGCACCACCAACAAGAAGGTGTGTTTTTTGTTATGTGCTGTTTGATTCTTACTCTTGATCCGAGTAACTACTTCAGGGTCTCATCTCTGTTGATATTTTCAATGAGACTAGAAATCTATCATGGGTCTTTACTTGTGGTTGCAGGTGATCTACTGCACGAGCTTGAACTGGAGCGCTGATGGGAGCACCCTGTTCAGTGGTTACAACGATGGTGTTATCAGAGTCTGGGGAATTGGTCTCTACTAGAGTTGATGTAAGGGTTTTCACCTGTGCCATTTATCTTTGTCTTGATGGAGCATTTCATTAGCTTTTTATCTTATTTGAAGTCCTAAATCTTGTTCCTCTCTGTGGTGGCTGAAAACCTCCCCAGTAGTTTTCCTTCTTTTAATTGTTCGTGGAGTATGTTTGACTGTCAAGCCATGGTTTTCCATGTACACCGGAACCCAAGCCAAGATAGTTTTATGCCCTTTCCATCATTGTCGGTCGATTCTTCTGCACATTCATAAATAGTCTGCTGATGCTATGTCTGCTTTCCATTGTTACGAACTATGCGGTCAAGCATTTATTTGATATATGGAGATAGCACTGAGGTGATTATGAATTGAGTCTGGTCTCTTGATAGGATTGATATCTTGACCGAAACAAGTCAAGATCATCAGCTCGGGCCAGCAGTTCATGTTGGCTTTTAGTCGGGTGGTTGGTGGAACAAAAATTACAAACGCGATGTCCCAGAGGCCTTGGAATCTCGATGGCTGGGATTAAGTGAACACCGTTCCAATAACGACTCTATAACAGCTCTGATTGCTGCCAGATGTTGGAATACGAAGATTCCAACTAATAACTAGAAGTTCAAGTTCTGACATGGTACCGGAAACTCGATGGTGCTAGATGTCACGTTAGGGCAGAACGAAACATCGGACAAATACTTGAATTGTACTCAGAGATACTAAAGGCGGCTCGCATACTTGATATGGAGCCCGATCATGCAGAACAAAATCTTTTTGCTAGGTAAAAGAATGGTGCACATCTATGCTTTTTTCCATCCCAACCACGTCAGAGGTTTGCTGTTCGACTAGTTGATTCCTATAACCTATGCGAGCTACGACACAGACAGTGGGATGACTGAGAATCTGAGATATCCCAAGGGGCTAGTCTTCACTCTTATCTGTCTGCATTGAATACCACCAAATTGCGAGCCGTTATGGATGCGCCCTTACCTCCAGACCGGGCGGAAATGGAATTAGACGGGCGAGAACCGCACTCCTGACAAGTTGAGCTTACACATGGAGGACTGCAACTTCACCAGAGAGGTCATCTACAGCTGCATCGCCGACCTCAGGAATCGGCTCCACCGCATGCTGTTAAAGGAAAACCTTATCTATATTAGCGGGAGACTCAAGAGACCATGATATTCCAAAGCCTACATACACAATACTTATGCAGATTGCATGTGATGTGTGCTCACGGTCACCGGCGTGTGTTACTAAATACTAACAATGGATTTCGAAAAGGCTCGAGTTCACTATTTCTA